>CM042141.1:145046967-145061967 GCA_023376005.1 Doryteuthis pealeii
TTCTTTTTTCTTTTCATCTGAGAATACCAAAACTTTTTCTTTCTTTTAGCGTTATTTTACTTTTTTTCTTCTTGAAGAAATTTACCTTCGAAATCATAAAATTAGCAAAATTTACCATCGAAATGAAAACATTTGCAAAATTTACCTTCGAAATTATTAAGTTCTACTTTTAAACATTCGTGTTTCTATGGTAACTCCCATTCCTTCAGAGGTCTTTGAACATTACCATTTTTCGCATACAATCCAACTTTGCCCGAATAGAGGTGATTAGGAATTCTTCAATGTATCTTCTAGGCATGCGTCTCTGAAATGAATATTCTGCATAAGATCTTTTACAGAACATAGATAAATATTAAACAGTCGTTTTTTTAGAATTATCAATACAAGAACTCATATATCTTTTCATGCCCTATGGACATGTGCAATGGAAATTTTAGCCCCTGTTCACTTCTTGTAAAGCGACCGACAGAACGATCTCTCGGATTTAGAATTGTCCCGCACAGGCGCTAGTAGGGGTGACTGGGCTCTTTAACCTTGCATATATAAACTAATTTAGGAGAAGCGAAAACTCTGAATTAAAACCTGTTAAACTCGCTTAAGAAATTGACCTGTGTGTGCATCCTGCTCGTGCGGAGGGGTTAGTAAATATACAAGTTGTGTCAAAAAGTATCTAGATTTTTTGCTACTTTTTGACAAACTATGTAATCTGAAAAACAATAACGTTCATTCAATAATTTCTTTTTTCAGAATACAAGCTGTGTCAAAAAGTAGCAATTTTAAGCTGTATTTATCAAGATAGAAATAAGATGAATGGAAACGTTATTTTTTTTTTCAGAATACAAGGTGTGTCAAAATTACAAATATTTCGATACTTTTTGACACGCCTTGTAATATAGGGTGTGAGTGAGTGGATGGTATGTCGTTGTGGCAGGGTCGTGAATGAAATGTAGCCAGCAACAGCATATACCATTTCTGTTGCTATCATGCCTGAAATGTACAATTGTGGGTGAAAATGTGACTCATGAGCACGGTATTTCACAATTTCCCAGTGCGTACTTCATCTTGAAAACCTGAAAGATAACAATATTTAAACGAGACTTAATATACAACTGGTGTTGATGGTAGTTAATTATTCTGTTAACAATAAACCTAAGCATACCTGATTATCACAGAGGATAATGAACTATACAACCTGAGAAGTTTCTGTTGTGGGGTTTTAGGGTTCAAAATAATACAAAACGACGGAGTAAACAATGTAGACAATGTATTAACAAAGCGAGTAGACAATTTACAAACAGAAAGGGGGAATTGCGTTCGACAAATAGAGTTATTGAGCTGACTCCGATTTCCTTCTCAGCCAATTGTCCCCTGTTATTTAGTAAGCCGTCAGGCGCATTCATTTTCCTATAGCTATATACAATATACAGTTTCTTAATAAAATTCAATTTTTCCCATCAAACTATTTTTTTAAGCTTACAGGGGACCGAGCAAAGAAATAAGTTTTTAGCTAACAAAACATGCAAATTAAAAACATAATTAACAAAAAACACATTGCACTTGTCAATTTGGGAGTTTAATTTTTATGTCGTCGAGGTTTGAGAGTCAAATATTGAAAGACAAGTCTGATAGTTCATCATATTGAACCAACAACCCTAGTCTATACAAGATTAAGCTCAGCTTTTTTGATGAGGACATTTATATAGAATTTTATAATCACAGCCTATAACGAAAACAAACAAAAAAACAAAAACCAGGTGCCCGCAATTGCAGCTCTAACTTACATATGAGTTCAAAAGCAAAAACCTTGATGTCTGCAAAAAGAAGAAAAAAAACGTTAATACAAATAGTTCGAATGTGAGCACTTCCGCCGCGATTTTCTCAGTTCACCAGATTATGTCATATCTATATTGTAACAGATTTTTAAAAAAGAAAACATATTAAAAAGATTGACACTAGACGAATTATTACTTTATCTCAAAACTAGGATGAGTATTTAGCCTGTGACGGTTGGCTTCATACACGATTTTAGAAAAAGATTTATTATTTGTAATTAATTTTTGTAATTTTTATTTTCTATTTTTTGTTTATATATATAAAGTAAAAAGTATGAACGGTTGTACAGTTTTATTCTATTTTGTTGGATAAGAGTCTCTAACTCAGAACATATCTCAGGATTTGTGCTATCCTCTTGAATTATATACCAAACTGTCTTATATTTATCTTTTCAGTATACCACCTTCGAAAAACACGAGATTTCTACGATAGTAGTGAACATATTTAACGCTAAAACATTTACGTCTATTGAAACAACATGGGATACAAGCATTAAAAACTCAAATTTGATGGACAAGTACCACATACCCAATCATTTTGAATGATAACAGTTCTGTTTCTCTTACGATAAATTGAAAGGTATATTTACGATGAAATCTAGCCAATACCAGAGTAATTGTGACGGACTGAAATTGCGAGCCTAATGAACAAGCGGATTCAGGATATATTTGGCCTGTGCAGAGGGGAAGAGTTGTGGCGAGCGGTCTACGGAATATCGAGACTCGCTACCTCCTCGTATCTGAGGTTTGTTAGTAGGAGACCCAAATAAATAATACCGAATTGGCATAAGCGCAAGCCGAACGAGCAGAAACAGTAAAGACGGACTGTCGTGATCAGCGGCGAGTGAGGAAGAAATTGTTTGAGGGCAAGCGAAGTGATGACTGCTTATTTGAATGAGAGAAGGCGTGTTCTTGGGGGTGAGCGGGAAAAGGATTATTTCTGTTGCTTGAAGAGACTTGCAAAGGATTTATGTACTACATAATCTATCGAGTTGATAGAGATTATTGTCAATCCCCTGATTATCTTCTCAAAGGGATGGCCTTTTCATATCACGGCGAGATTTCATGGAATAGTACAGAAAGCCGCGAAATACGTAGAATCACGTGACCTGGTTGGCCTCCAAGTGTTTCAGTTAGACGTCGGATCAGAGAGGATGTCCTGCCTTAAACTGGAACTCACACGTGCCGTGACGCGCCGCTGTTGTTAGTTCAGTGTTAGTACATGAAAGTTTAGTATTGGGAAATTAAATTTTTAAAGAAAATTAAACACGGTTTGTGATTAATGAATTGGTCTTGGTAACAGACTGATTGAGAAAAGAAATGAGTTGAGTCGCGACCGGACAACCAAGGACGACAGTCACCAAGAAGGAGAACCTAAGATAGAAGATGAACAGAGAAGAAGTAAGAAGTAAAGTAAAGGGTATTGCAACAATATTACCTTGAATTATTTCGGACCCTTCGAAAGAGGGTATACATGGATTTACGGGAATGATTAGTTCCAGGCTTTCTATGGCAGTGTCTGATCGTGACGCGAATGGTGACACTGATATCATTGCGTGCATGCTGCCCCTCCACGTCGAGATACGGTAATTTTTGGGTGGAGCCTGTTCAATCGACCAGTCTGAATGCCGCAGCAGTATAGTAAAGTAGTAAAAAGTTTTGGATGTATGAATTTTTTAAAAAGAGGACAATAAGAAAGAAATGGTATAAATATAGTTCTTTTTATAGTAATACCTTTGATCTATGTTGCTCTTTTTTTTTATTTACGTTCTAAACTCAAAAGATCCATTCACCTGAGTCACTATAACAACTTTTCTTCATTGGATTTTCTCGTATGTTACCCCTCCTTTAGTGGTTCTATACTTTCAGTGAAGGCGCGTGAGTGTAATGGTTAAGTCATGGAAATGGACTCTTCGCCCGATCAATCCTGGAACGTGTTAATTACATTCACTTAGCGCTAATACCACTTGGGAAAGGTATGAATCCAACTCTCCCTCCAGCTATGGGTAAATAGCAGGGCAGACTGGGTTCTTTAACCATGGCTAGGTAACCAGTCTAGGAGAAGGAAAACTCTGAATTCAAACCTGTTGAACTCCGCTTAAGAAATTGACCTTGTGTCGTATCCTGCTCGTGAGGAGGAGTTGGTAAATATATATACATTCAGTGATTATTTATTAGATATGTTTGAAGAATGAATTTATGTCAGAAGAATTTATGTAAGAATGAATTTGTGTAAGAGACATCAAGCCAGTAGAAAAATGATGATTTAAACCATTGGCCCAATCAACCAATACATATTATATATATATATATATATATATATATATATATATATTTATTCTATTAATTAATTAAGGTGCAAGTGTTTCCTAATATTTTTCAGTGTAATGAACCAAAAGATATTTCTTGCAGACTTACGCACGTATGCTTAATATTTAATAAAACTAAAATAAAATTAATTCTTACAATTATTCAGCACCCCCCCACACACACCACAAAATCAAATGTTAGCCGTTTGAGTTAGTCACTACATCCATCTTTCTTTTCTTTTATCCTTTCTTCTCTTTCTATTATCCTTTCCTTTTATTTCTTACATATTTCAACAACGTTTGTTGAGATATACATTTCAGCCCAGAGTGAGCGTGTTTGTTTTGAATACCTTTCTTTCCTTGTTTATTAAATTTAAACATTATATAAACTAGCAAAATAAAAATACACGCCTTCTGGGTGACGTAAAATAAATATTGACTGAGGGGATGGGAGTTGAAAATTTAATATCAGAGAGTTTGTATCATAAAAAAGTAAAATCATCAAATTTATTAAAGGAGTAAAAAATAAAAATAAATTTATTAAAGGAGTAAAAAATAAAAAATTTGAAATGGAAACTTAGTTCTGATAACTTTAAATATATATTAAAATAAAAAAAGAACTATATATAGATAGATAATACTGGGTATGTATTTATTAAAACTTGTTTTAAAAAAACAATGAGGACTGTCTAACATTGCATGCTCAAATTTTGAATGTATTCTATTTATGACGATTTTAGGCAGTGTGACGTAAGCAGTGGCGTAGTTTTTGTTACAGACAAAAACCGGAAACGAATCTCCATTATTAATAGATTACAGAAAAATGTCTGAAGTTGGGTTGGTTGGCTTGCTGGTTAGTTGGTTGGTTGGTTTTACGGCATTTCAACCCAATTTGGGTTATCTAAGTCTTTTCTTTATATATATATATATATATATATATATATATATGTGTGTGTGTGTGTGTTGTGTGTGTGTGGTGTGTGTATGGACAAACACAGGATGTTACAAAGGATGAATATTTATTCTTGATTATAAAGTCGATGCTATAACGTTTCGGTCTTTATGACCTTCTTCAAGACGTGAGATGAGGTCTTGTGGCGGAGAGTTCAATTCTCTTTCTGTCAGTGAAGAGTATCCTTGGACGTGAGTGGGAGGAGGTAGTGGCCATATATATAACCGTGAGCCAAAAAAAACACTCTTGAAAAAAAACTACAAAAAAAATATAAACATAAAAAACCCAAAAGTATTGATGTCGTTAAATTCAATAAAACAATGAATCTGTTAAATCTGTTGAGGTTTAATGGTTTTTGACACACCTTGTATATATATATATATATATATATATATATATATATATATATATATATATATATATATATATATAGGTGTGTCAAAAAGTCTCAGAATTGAAGCTGCATTTACCAAAAATAGGAATGAACAATAGATGTAACGTTATTTTTTGCAGAATACAAAGTGTGTCAAAAAATAAAGATTTTTAAGCCGTATTTACCAAGATAGAAATGAAGAATGAATAGAACGTTATCTTTTTTTCAGAATACAAAGTGTTTCGAAATGTACCAAAAATATCGATACTTTTTGACACACTTTGTATATATATATGATGTTGTTTTGGAGTTCACATGTCTATCTGATGAGTCCATATATATATATATAATATATATATATATATATATATATATGTGTGGTGTGTTGTGTGTGTGTGTGTGGTGTGTGTGTGTGTGTGTAGAATACACAAAAACTGGGGACAGCAGATACAACAACCTCAAAGACTGCCAATCAGCCACCAGACTAGAATGAATACCATCTGACCCCCAAAAAATACAAGGTAATAACAGTCAGTCTATCACAACCCTTTAAGAGAGAGCACCTCGAAATATTGGTATAAATAAAAGATAGATGAAATTTAGAACACAATATTCATCATTTTGTTTCAGAGTTTTTTATGCTTCTAAAACAAGCTAAAATTATATTCCCAAATGTATATACATATATATATATGTGTGTGTGTGTGTGTGTGTGTGTGTAAGTTGAAAATGGAAATGAATCCGACGATATGTTAAAAGGATAAATAAATAAAGGAAAAAGTTGAATGGATAAAATGGATTTAATTTGAGTTACGAACACGTGTTTCGTCCAGGAGTTTGCTCATGTACACATGTATTCTATTTATTATTATTTTAAATATAAAATAAAATTAAAATAATGATAAATATAAATAAAATAATAAATAATAAATAATAAATACAATGTACATGAACAAAATCCTGGCCGAAACACGTGTTGGTAACTCAAATTAAGTCAATTTTATCCATTCAAAATTTTATTTCCTTTTTTATTTATCCTTTCAACACACACACACACACACACACACACACACATATATATATATATATATATATATATATATATATATATATATAGCATTACGGTGTATATAGAAATAACCTACACGAGTTTCACCATAGTGATCTTCAGGAGTGAATATTGCAATTATGGCCGTTGAAAACAGTTTCGCAGTGAAGTTGAACACTATGTAATTGATTACGTCATTTCAAAAGTTAAATGTCAAACACTATGTTGTCGAATGCTGAACGTGATTGTTAACATGAAATATTAAACACAAATGCTGTTAAATGCTGAACGTGTTTATCGACGTGGAAAAAAACACGTGTGCAGAATACATGGAATTATGTGATATATATATATATATATATATATATATATATATATATATTATATATCATAAGTAAAGTAAAAATCATCAAATTTATTAAAGGAGTAAAAATAAAAATACATTTATTAAAGGAGTAAAAAATAAAAAATTTGAAATGGAAACTTAGTTCTGATAACTTTAAATATATATTAAAATAAAAAAAGAACTATATATAGATAGATAATACTGGGTATGTATTTATTAAAACTTCTTTTAAAAAAACAATGAAGACTGTCTAACATTGCATGCTCAAATTTTGAATGTATTCTATTTATGACGATTTTAGGCAGTGTGACGTAAGCAGTGGCGTAGTTTTTGTTACAGACAAAAACCGGAAACGAATCTCCATTATTAATAGATTACAGAAAAATGTCTGAAGTTTGGTTGGTTGGCTTGCTGGTTAGTTGGTTGGTTGGTTTTACATTGTTGGTTTTTATATTGTTCACCCAGGACTGACAGTCGCTGACGGCCGCGAGGATAAGGAACTTGGCAGACGAAAATTCTGTCGGGCTTCGCTCCCAGCTAGAGGTAGCTGTAAAAAAATTTGAGCCGCATTGACGAGACGTAAACGTCGAAACACGTGTCTATAGATGACTGGATATATATATATATTTTTTTTTCTTGTATTCTTATCCATTACTAATAATTTTCAAACTAGTTGTTTGAACTGAGAATTCATATTTGCATGGAGTCATCCAGTTCCAGAGTGAGAAATGTAACCCTAATTATGTGAATGTGTTGATTTTGTTGTTGTCGTGATAGTTATCGTTGCTACTGCTGCTGTTAGTTGTCCACTAGTGTACGGAAGGCTTTAACAGACATTATTCGATTTATTTTCAGTGATCACTTCAGGACATACAAAATAAAATATAACCCGCGGCGAAATAAACCCGCGTAAGTTCAATTACAAGCCGATAAAACTGTTACAATAATCTTTTTGAAAATAAATAACAAGCATGAGGATGCTCGTCCGAATAATGACTCCTCTTCTGTTCAGAATTTCAATCTGTTCTAGAAACGCAGAGATGCTGACGCACAAAAATCTAAAAGGACGCAGTAAAATGATATCTATGCGTCCCAGAGTTTTTCTTTTTTCTTCCCTCTCCATTTCCAGCTAAATACATTTCAATAGTTTCTTAGAAACAAATTACATAGGGTAGGTTACAAGGTAGGAGTTAGACAGTTTTAGTTGTTTCCCCAGATCATAAATAAAAACCCTTCAATTTATTAAGAAACTTTAGTTGGGACCCATCAAATTTCCCGGGGACTCATTCAAAACAAATATGTGCGTCCCGGACGCATTAAATTAAAAAGCTATCAGTATCACTGGAAACGAGGGATTTTTTTGTTTTTTGTTTTTTGTTTTTTTGTTTTCTGTTTTTTTTTGTTTTGTTTTTTTTTTTTGTCTTTTTTGTTTTTTTTATTCCCAGGTTGTTTTTTGAATGGACACCTCCTCCGATTATCTGTTGATCGCCTGTCAATTCTTTCATAACCTCATTGGAATGTCTTGAAATTCTGTCTATTGTTTCACAAAGGACGGATATACATAACGTTGCCCGCGAGAAAACTAATTAATATGGAACTCATACGGTCGTCTCGTCCACATTTCAACAGAATTATTATCTTAATCCTACTAGAGTTATTTCCCTTACATCAGAAAATTTCAAAATAAGTTTTTATATATTAAGAGCTATAAAATTTAAAAGAAAATTAATTTATATGGGTTATAAACTGATCCCTATCATAGTCTCATTTCTGTCTGTCTGTCTGTCTGTCTGTCTCTGTCTGTCTGTCTGTCTGTCTCTCTCTCTCTCTCTCTCTCTCTCTCTCTCTCTCTCTCTCTCTCTCTCTCTCTCTCTCTCTCTCTCTCTATATATATATATATATATATATATATATATATATATATATATATATATATATATATATATATATATAATATATATATATATATATATATGTTTGTAGACGAGGGGATAAGATATCGGGCTACCATACGGTCAGACTGAGTTCGACCCTAGCCAAAGATAGATGTGTCTAGCCACACTGAAGGGGCGTGAAACGCCGAAACACGTGTCTGTGGATGACTTATTAATATATATATATATATATATATATATATATATATATATATATATATATATTCCAAAATAAACCACTACGGTTATTTAGCGTCCCCTAAGCGACACAAACAAAACAATGATAACTTAGATCAAATTTAGACAAATGATAACCCGTTTTAAGAAGCTTGATAATTGTTCAGAGGAGAAGTAAAATTACACGGAATCGGAACGATAACGCTTTTCAGTTTTTTTATAAATTCTTTTCGTGGTGAAAATATCAAGAAAATTGCTAGAAGCATTGAAAAGAAAAAGGTAATCGACACTACAATTAATAAATTTCCATCCATTGTTACAAAACGTGTTTGTTCTACATTTTCTCCATATATATATATATATATATATATATATATATATATATATATATATAATTTTTTCTAATTTATATATATATATATATATATATATATAAATTTTTTTACTTATAATCTCTCTCTCTCTCTCTCTATATATATATATATATATATATATATATATGTGTGTGTGTGTGTGGTGTGTGTGTGTGTGTGTGTGTGTGTGTGTGTGTACATTATTCAATCTATTATTATTTTTAAATAACAAAATGAAATGATAATAGGAAGGTCGATACTTCTTTGTGTGCGGAACATTTCTACATTTTTTTCTATTATTATTATTTCATTTCATTTTTTATTTAAAAATAATAATAGATTGAATAATGCACACATGGATAAACTCCTGACCGAAACACGTGTAAGTAAAATTGATTAAAATATCCTATTTTATCCATTCTAGTCTTTCTTTCCTTTCTTTTTCTTTTCAACATACCGTCGGATTCACTTCATTTTAATTATATATATATATATATAAGGAACCAACAATTCAAGCTTTAAAGTCAAATTTGACAGTACCAACGTCACTCCACAGACAGAAATAAATTTACCAAAAATCAAGGAATTAACTGTTTTTAATGAAATTTACAGTGTAGATATATTAATGAATGGAATTTATAATGAATCAGTTATTTCATCTAAAAACTATCATATTTTCTCGGGTCTGTTAACTTTAACACCCACTATCTTTGGGGTGCAACATATATATTGGGTAAATAAGGCAGACTCTATTTTTGTATAAAAAGATAAAAGACTGAAAAGATGAAGAAAATGAAAAATAATGTTTTTAATTGAACACATCTGGAAGAAATATCAATACTAAAATCGAAAATTAAATTTGAATAAGTTTTAATTTTTTTAGGTTTTTTTTTTTCGGATTTTTAAATATTTGACGTTTATTAAATATAATCTTCTTTTTGAAATATTTATTTATTTATTGATCTACTAGGAATATTTTATTTCACAGAAAAATATATATATTCTATATCTATAAATTTTTCTGCTTATTTAAGCCGAAAAAATGATAGATATAGAATTATTTTTAGAGGCAAGGGTGGTTCACTTTAAACAGAGTTTCAAATTAATGTTCTTTTATAACTGACAAATCTAAATATGTTATCAAATAAATATTTTGGTTATTTCCTATAAGTCTAACATAATCAAAGGGGAACCACTCTTGACTGATGAAATATTTATTTATTGATCTACTAGGAAAAAGAAGACGGGTTAGGGTTAGGGTTAGTTAAATGGGAAAATAAATAAATAATTTACCAGTCAAGAGTTGTTTCCTCTTTGATTATGTTAGACTTATAGGAAATAACCAATATTTTTTTACTATTGTTAAAATATAAATTTTAATGCTAGAAATGGACCGATTATGATTTTAAATTAATTTTTATTTCTTAATTAGATATTTTTAAAATGATGCTATAATGATGGACCTAACAGTAATATTTATTTTAAAGAATTTCGATTTCTTTCCCTTGTGTACCCTGCTGTACTTTTACTCTGAAACATCTGGAATAATTCCATCTGTTATTGCGTAAATATTCCATTCGATTAAAATTATTTTTCAACATTTCAAATTGTTTTCGATTTTTTACACAACTTTATTCCAAACCTTATTTCATCTACGTATCTTAAGAGTATCAGTTAACAAGAGTTACGTCCCTTACATCAGGAAATTTAACGATCAGAATGATTTTGTCTTTAAAATTGTGTTCGAAAACCGATTTAATCGAAAACTGACAAAATATTTCCCGTAAGAAATAGTGTAAAGTGGATTTATGCATTCTTGACTATCAGATGAATGCCTATTTATGTGCCTACAATTATATGTAATATGGAAAGATGTTTATTTAAACAGCAGATAACACATAAGAATGTAAATAGAAAAAAGAAAAGCATAATAAAAATAATATCAAACATAATTCTTTATCATTTTTACATACCTTTTGTTACAATGTGTTTTGCCATCTTGTAGGCCTTAAGCCAGAGCGCTTGTCCAATGGAATTGGATCTTTGGTAAAGAGTCCTCCGATAATGAATCATTTGGTTCTTCTGGTAAAGAGTCCTCAGTTCTTTCGTCAATGGTCGTAAGTTACTCCTCAATGATTGCAAGTGAACTGTGGCAAGTATCGTTGTTTAAGTAATGTATCAGCCACGCAGTATGGCTTGTTGATTGGCCTGAGGAGTAAACCACGTGACCTAGGCTAGTCTATAAATCAAGGTGGGGAATTAGGGCACACCTTATATCACAAAATATTCCAACACGTTTTGGGGTAGATTCGATCAGCCGTTCGGCCGTTTTCGGTGTTCCTCTGTAGCCATTCGCGTGACTTCTGTTTTCATCGGCTCGGTTCGACTCGTATGTTCGAAGTCTGAAAATCTGTTCGACAACTGAGGCCTTTCATACTCAAATTTTTTGTTCGAATTCAGAGTCGTTGTTCGAGAACCGAGGTTCCACTGTATTTAGTTGGAATATATTGTGATATAAGGTGTGCTTGAATCCACCACTTAAACTTATAGACTCTGGGTGGACGCGTGGATTGAAGCCAGCCAATCAACACGCTCGAATACGTGGTTAGCTACTTAATAGCCGATCTTGAAAGTCGTTCATTTGCACGTATTCCACACGGACGAGTGAATCAGCTTCTGTTTAACACAAGGTTTCTTCACTAAGGAACAACCAAAGGATTCTACCTAACACTCAGAAACAACCAAATGATTCTTCACTAAGGAACAACCAAAGGATGCTACCTAACACTCAGAAACAACGAAAGGATTCTTCACTATGGAACAATCAAAGGATGCTACCTCACACTAAGGAACAACCAAAGGATGCTACCTAACACTCAGAAACAACCAAAGGATTCTTCACTAAGGGACAACCAGAGGATGCTACCTAACACTAAGGAACAACCAAAGGATTCTTCACAACCAAAGTATGCTACCTAACACTAAGGAACACCAAGGAACAACCAATGATTTTTCACTAAGGAACACCAAGGGATCCACTGTAAAGTGATCTCACTTGAAGCCTAAAAATGGTCATAAAAATCATAACATTTACATTGGCAGAAAATAAAGGAGCAACACTCTGACTGAGGATGCTGATTTTTTTCATGGTTAAAGTATTCGTTAGGTGGTAGATAGTAAATATACTGATACAATTTTCAAAGCATTTCTCTGAATTTTTGAGATGATACTTGGACACAGCCTAGTGGATAAAGGAGTTAGGTTAAGACAGTTCTAAGTGACAGTTATCTCCAGACTGCAGGTTCAATCCTGGTCAGGGGCAGCAGTAACATAGAATAATAATTAACACAAGCTTAACACCTGTACCCCAGCTATGGTTAGCGGAATGAGAACAGGATACCCTGGTGGACTGAATAAAGGGTTAGGTTCAAAGTTCCGTGGTGGCTTCCGAATACGACAAGAAGGTTCCCGAGTCCGAGAAGGTTCCCGATACAACAAGAAATACCTGAAGAAGGCCAGAGGGCACATCGGCCGAAACGTTGTACAGATAACAATGAAGATGCGGATAATAGTCCGAATAATACAAATAATAGTAATTTTCAAAGTATTCGGCCCTTTGTGATGGAGTAATATTCATACCAGTTCTTTCTTTCTTTTCTTCTTTTGGAAGTCCATCGCAGACGACGATGACGTCACTCCACATCTTCATTTGTTGACCCTATGGTGGCTCATTGGTCAAATTCTAGACTTACAGATGCGGTCACACACATTGCAAGGGAAGTTCCCATCTACATTTGGTTGTTCATGACGACGAAGACGTCACCGCTCAAAACCAGATCCTTTCCTTGTAGACACCGGAGTAAAGCAGGGATGTGTCATTGCACCTATTGCATTCAATTCATACCAGTACATCACCTATGTGTGTACATGGGGGAATTAATCCAACCGTTATAAGATATTTACAAAAATTACAATATCTATGTTTTAAATTATTTAATAAAATTGTGCTTATCAAATTTACATTTAAACTTTAGATTTTACGCACACGCTGGCAGGACAAAGTGCTCAATACAGAAGTGCTGGGACGAGCAAATGGGAACAGCATGCCCGCCATCATCTGTGGAGAAGCCTGCGTTGGCTTGGTCACGTCAGGAGGATGGACAAAGGCTGCATCCCCAAAGACCTGCTATATGGCGAATTAGTAGAAGGCACCCAACCGGTACGGAGACCACGCCTGCGCTTTAACGATGTCTACAAGAGGGACATGAAGACATGCCACATCAACACCAATACATGGGAGGCTTGTGCAGAAGACCGTGCGACCTGGTGTCTCCTCGTCAAACAAGGAACGAAAAGGAGTGAAAAAGAGAGGAAAAAAGCCGCCTCAGAAAAGAGAGCCAAAAGGAAGGAGAGACAACAGTAACTCCAGCAAGCAGCATTGTTTGTTTGCAGTCACTGCACCAGAGATTGCCATTCAAAATTTGGTCTGTTCAGCCACTCACGCCGTTGCAGATTTTTTAAAAAGTGGACACTACGCCATCGTCTTTAGATAGACGGAAGGATGCCAACAACAACAACAATTTATTAAATAATTCTTATTAAATTTACATTTAAACTTTAGATCCCACCAATGTCCTATAACTGTGGCGAATGTTTTTGCACAGAATAAATATTCGTACCAATCTAAAAATGTTGTATCCTTTTTACTTTTGTTCTAATTATTAATCCAACACACACAAAATAATTCCGGGTATGGGGTAAATACCCAAGAAGGATATACAGTATATTAATATGGCATCTGTATATCATTATACACCCCAACTAAATTCACCTCGCACAGCTTTACACTAGGTCCTACAGGCGGCTTAATCTGCTTAATATTAAAAATATGCTTGCTACGCTCACAATTGTGGGGGTTAAAGTAGCTGGTTATTCCTAGTGCGTGTTCCTAGGGTTTGCTTTTAACTCCACTTTATTTGATGGTCGCGCTGAAAAAGGAAGAAAAAGGAAGAGACAAAGACAACAGATAGTTTTATGATTTTGGCTTTATTCTCAGGTCATAGCCACCACGTGCTAAGGAAATTCCTTCCTGGTCATTAGTCATGTCTCGCCCCAGATAAATCCTAAGTCCGAATGGCCGAGAGATTATCTTGGGGGTCGGAAGTGGGTCCTTTTTCCTGTACATGCACGGAGGGTTCTTCCGGTGTGGAGGCTCATGGGAGTTTGTTTGTTTTGTTTTTTTATTTTTATTTTAATTCGCACACACTCATGACTGCTTTGCCATTAGCAATTCAGGGAATTTTTTATTTGGAATTTTCCTCTTTCTACACACACACTTCTTAAAAAGAAGCCTAATTAAAAGCTTTCAAATTAGGTTTCCAACGATATACATACATATATAAGTGAAGGTAAACGCTTGCTGAGCATCGGTGGTTCAGTGGTAGAATGATCGTTTGTCTATGCGGCCGGCTCGGTTTCGATTCTAGGCCGATCTAGTTTTATACAAAAACTTCGTACCAACGCATACTAATGATAAATGTACTCCAATCTGAACTGCATGAAAGAAATATTTTGTTGACAAATGTTATACAAGTTTTCATTAATCAACTTATTCTTTAGTATTTTGTCTTTATCTTATCTTGAACATTTCAGTCGGTTCTATCTGACATTTCCCTT
>CM042141.1:145064467-145079137 GCA_023376005.1 Doryteuthis pealeii
AACTAGGACGAGTTCATATAAAAAAGTTAAATTTGAATATAAATGAATCTCAAAAACGTCATAATGACATCATAATACTTAGCGCCTTTTACCAAAAGCTTTCATTACTTAAAATTTCTTGAAGAGATTTCAAGGATTATCTGCTGCTTAACTTATTACTATTTAACTTAACCTATTATCTTTTCGCCTTTCATCGGGGATCTTTCACCTTTTTACCAGGTATATTTCACCTTTTACCAGGTATCTTTTCATTTTTTTACCGGGTATCTTTCACCTGTTACCGGATATCTTTCACTTTTTACCTGATATATTTCACCTTTTATCAGGTATCTTTCACCTGTTACCGGGTATCTTTTCACCTTTCACCGGGTATCTTTCACCTTTTTCTTCCATTTTTCAGTATCTACATGGAGAATTGATTTTTTAGAACATCGTCTATTTCGATTTTTTTTTTCTGACTCTTTGGACTATAAATCTTTTTTAATAGTACAAATGCAGAATAGCACGCAAGAGATAATATCATTAGAATCGCATTTTTCCGTATAAATAGCATTAGAATACGGAAACTCACCAAGTAGCCTAACCCAAACCTTAACACTACCCCTATCCCTAAAACTAACCCTAACCCTTGCGTCTCAAAGGTTTCGGGTAATTCCATGAAATGTAATGAAATTTAATGCTTTTTATATGTAATCTAATGATATTACCTCTTGCGCGCTATTCTACATTATTAACATGTTGTTTTTTTTTTCTGACTCTTTGAATTTTAAATCCTTTATTGTCTTATTTGGCTGAGAGACAAAATACTTAAAGTTTATTAAGTTTATCAGGCAATGCATTTATATTCATTATTATTGTTTTACTTGTTTTACTTTATCAGATTATTGACGCTATCCAATTCTTGGCACATATTGTTTTTTATAGATTTCGAATTTGCCATTTTTACCCTTTTCTTTGCGAGTGTCCTTAGCTCCCCCAATTGCTTGCCAGATTTTAAAGCTTCCAGTCCTGAATTTTGGAGGTCCTAGTAAGTTTGTGTGGTCGCGGCCCCTTCGTGCTCGGTAGTTGTTTGACCCTATTACAGTAAATTTCAGAATTGACAGTTGACGGAGTGGCCTATCAGCCGAACAGTGAAGGAGTCTATCCCCTTTTTGCTAGGGCTAGACCAGGGAGATCGTTTTTACTGAAGTGGAGCGTCACCGTCAGCTCCCCACTTTACTGCACATATCAAATCTGTGCTACTCAGTTGGTGGAGACCGGTATCGAACCCGGAACCTTGCGATTCCTGTGTGGGTGGTCTACCGACCGAGCTAAACCGGCCCCTTAACAGGAATCTGAAAATAACTTATTACTAACTGCTTAAAAAGGGGGGGAGACTAAATAAAAAAGTTAATTTGAATATGAATGAATTTCTCAAAAAACGTCATAATGACGTCATAATACTTTGACAAATAGCTTTGACAAAAAGCCATTTGAATATATTCTTTGATTTCCTATCTTTCTATTAATAATGGAGTTTGGATGTATTTCTGTCTGTAACAAAAAATACGTCACAATCTACGTCACAATATTCTCTATTCATAATAGTCTATTATTGAGTATTTAATTTATAGTCAAAATCATTGATGCATAGAATAAAAACATGCCTATGTTATATACACTCAAAATTTGAGTAAGCAATTTTAAAAATTGTTTTTTACTCTCCTCCGTTCTATTTTTTTTTTTTTTTTTTTTTTAGTAACAAGAATTTTACTAAAAAGTTTACAAATGAATAAATACCTACGATTTTGTTTAAAATTTATGTGCAAAATATTCAAAATAATTATTTAATTAATAATTAATAGATGCACGCAACATTTTATTTGAGAGGGACAGAACTAAGTTTCCATTTCAAATTGTTTTTTTTATTTTTTTTTTTTATTCCTTTAATGAATTTAATGATTTTACTTACTTATGATAAAACCTCTGTGACATTGAATTTTTATCCACCCTCCCCTCAGGTAATTTCTTCAAAAATTATTTTTACACTCCCAAAGTAGCCTAACTCTAACCCTAACTCCAACGTTAACACTACCACTGACACCAAGCCTAACAATAACACTAACCCTAACTCTAACCATAAGACTAACTCTAACCCTAACCCCAGCGCCACGTTTACACCACCTGCCGCTCTGGGGAGGGGTTGGACTTTAGAAAAAATGTGCTAGATAGCCGTTAAGCTTCCTCCGCCCTTTTACAGGTCTTATTTTTTCCTGCGGAGTGTCTAGCTACCCCCACTCACCAGGTAAAATCTGTGGGGTTACTGGTTTAGTCGCTAATGATCCGACTATGAAACAGATAGTACTGGGTTACAAAGTACCAGTAGCGCATTAAGCAACCTGACACAGCGACCTATGCCTTCAACCAAGAAAAGTGATATCTCGTCCTTCCAATCTCGGTCGGAACGAACAGGTTCACTTTTTTACGGGAATCCATGGGTTTTGAGGTCTCTTCTGGAAGCGACGGATGTTAGGAGCGATGGATTCTAGAGAGTAAAGTTGGGCGTTGATAGGGTTATCAAATCGCTGAATCTCAAATGAAAGAAGGTTCACCTGCATTCATCTTTAACTTAAATAAATCTATTTACGCTACTAATACACAATTCTTGTTAATCAACACTAGGCCTGGTCTCCGAAGCAGGAATAAATGATCCGTCTGTATCTCAAAATCCTAGAGAATTTTAATCTCTTGGACAAATTCTGGTTTGTGCATCTTTAGTAGTGTGGTGAAAATTGAATTTCTTGCACAATTCCCAGTGGACGACCTTCCCACCCAGTCCCATCTCGTCTTGTACTCCCTTTGTGCTAGTTTTATTTTCACTCCTTTTGAGTTTTTCACATCAGCATTAGCTGATGGTATTTCACTGGAGTCTGAATGACAACAAGTCTCATCAGGTCTCAATTTGCATCAGTGCAATAGTCTGGATGGTCTCAATTCTTCCTCTGGTTTCCAGATCCTCCAGTCTTTTTTTCCAAGTTTATTGAGACCGTTCCAAGTGCACCAACTGCAATTGGTATCACTTTCACTCTCATATTCCACGGCTTTTTTCAGTTCTCTGGCAATGTCCAGGTATTTATCCATCTTTTCCTTTTCCTTCAACCTCACCCTGTGATCTGCTGGAACCGCAAAGTCCACCAGTTGACACGTTCTCTTTTTCTTTTTCTTTTTTTGTTAAACAACATTATGTCTGGTCTCCTAGCTGGGATCCGTCTTTATCCCAGAGAATCTTATGCGTTTCATTCTCAAGAGCAGATTCTGGTTTATGCATATACCATTTTGTTGTATGGTCAAAGTTTAAATTTTTGCATAATTTCCAGTGGATCACCTTCCCAACCCAGTCGTGCCTAGCTTTGTATTCCCGTTGTGCTAGTTTGCTACATTCACTTAATACATGGTTTACAGTATCATCTCTGTCACCGCACAGTCTCAAAGTATTTTTGACTAACGAGAAAATATCCCTTTGGTTTGAATTCTGAGTTTTCCTTCTCCTAGACCGGTTGCCATACGAAGGTTAAAGAGCCCAGTATGCCCGACTATTTACCCATTGTTGGAGGGAGAATAGTTGGATTCGTATCTTTCCCAAGCGCTATGTGAAATGCAAACAACCGCGTCCAGGATTTGAAATGAATGATTTTATATAGAAACCAATTAAAATATAATTGAAATAAGTGTAATTTTTTTATATGCATTCTTATCTAATTTGATTTGTCTTTTTAATTTCATATATTTCTTTACATTAAAACTTAAATACTTACGGCCGGAGGGCGCATATTCTTGTTAGTATAGATAATTCATGTAAAATATTTCAAAGAAAAATTTGAATTAACTTTCCTGCTTTCTTTCTTTCAGATAAAATTGGTTTCCTCTCAATACGGAAAAACTTAGAAAAAACGAAAAGATGTCATTCTTCAAAAAAATATTTACTTGTTTTCCCTGTTTTAATCGGTACAATGGCAATTATAGCCCTCGCCAACAAGAAATAGAAAGGGATATTCTACTTCGAGTGACAGTTCGACTGACAGTTCGACAGTTCGACTGACAGTTCTTATCTGTCAGAGAAACGATCGTCATGGAAAAGTTTGTTACCTTCCCTAGCTCGTTTTCGCCGTAGGTCTGCCAAGGTAGCCCCAGAACCGTCGGATTTCAACGAAACTTTTATTGAACCCTACTTAGAAAATGCGGATGATACGGAGAGTCAAAATAGCTATGAGATCTCTGATGATAGCGTCAGTGAGATAATGGAAGGTGACTTGGATGAGGAGGTGGCTGAAGGTGGCAGAATAAATCGTAGGAATTTTATTCCCTACCAACTAGATTTTATTCCAGGATATATTCCGGACGTAGACGAAATATATCCACCATATCCACGTATGCGCCTAAGTGAAAATAAGAATGAGAGCGTGAGCGCGTGTAGCGATAGCCTGAGTGAGCATTCTGTTGGAACAGAAAAACGGGCGTTCGACAGGAAGTTATATTCTACTCGGGAAAGTTTTCCTTCTACGTCTGGATATATCAAAAGGAAGCCACCTCCGCTCAAGAAAGTGAGCTCACCAGATGTTTTTATATTTCGATTTGGAAAAAAATAAATTTGGAAAACAAAATTCCATGAAAAAAACCCTCAAGAAAAAAATCTCTGATGTCACAATTCAGGTTAGTAATTAATAAATCTTTAATTACTCATTAATTCCAATATATATATATATATAAAATAAAGATAATCTACTGAGTCAGACGAACCTACTATTAGTTTCGCATAAAGCTCTTCAGGGGTAAAATCAGATTTTAGCCCTGAAGAGCTTTATGCGAAACTAATAGTAGGTTCGTCTGACTCAGTAGATTATCTTTATTACTTGGCTCTACTTAGGTATCGAGCACTTTTTACAGATTAGCTTCTCCTAGCGGTTATATGAATATATATATATCTTATATAATATATATACATATAAATTGTTTTTTCTTTTGGCCAAATACTATACCAATAGATTATTTTTTTGTTGGTACGAATATCTTGGTCTTTTCTTTTTTTCAAAAATTTTTTTCTTCCTGGTTGATGTTTGGTAGTATATTTTTACAATCAAACTCTCTGCTGGGTTTTTTTCTCTCCGCAAGGATCTACCAACACGCTTGGTATATTATATATATATATATGTGTGTGTGTGTGTGTGTGTGTGTGTTTGAAAAAGCCAGAATCTACTGGCTTTGTAAAAGAGAAAGAAAAGGAAAAAATATTTTTTCTCCATTCAAGTTTATTCTCTTGGTTATTATGTAATGACTGTCTGATGAAACTGGGCTCATTTATTGAGTTACTGGTCGAAATAAATTTATAATAGCTAAATGGTGGTTTGTTAAGTTTTCCCTTCTTATTAAAAATCTAAATATTGCTCAGATTCTGGTTTATACATATACCATTTGGTTGTGTGGTTAAAATTTAGTTTCTTGCACAATTCACCGTGGATCACCTTTCCAACCAAGTTGTGTCTAGTTTTGTATTCTCGTTGTGCTAATTTATTATTATTATTATTATTATTATTATTATTATTATTATTATTATTATTATCTTTTGATAATTCAAATATTTTTATTATTTGCAGGTGTTTGGGTGGGCGACATGTCCAGGATAAAACATCTTAACAGGAAAAGAAAGAATGGTGCCAACATTAACATTCCAATAAACTCTGTAATTCCAAAACTTGAGTAAGACCCACTGTAACTACTGGAATGAGTTGAAGAAAATGAATGGCTCCCACAAGCATTGAATTATCTTCCAATTCATCCAGGTTAGTAAATGATAAATCCTTACTTACTCATTAATTCCAATATATTCCAATATATATATATGTATTCCAATATTATATATATATATAATATATATGTGTGTGTTGTGTGTGTGTGTGTGTGTGTGTGTGTTGAATGGGCCATTGATGTGTCCTTACTTACTCTTTAATTACAATATATATATATATATATATATATAATGTGTGTGTGTGTGTGTGTGTGTGAAAAAGCCAGAATCTACTGGCTTTGTAAAAGAAAGAAAAGGAAAATATTTTTTCTCCATTCAAGTTTATTCTCTTGGTTATTATGTAATGACTGTCTGATGAAACTGGGCTCATTTATTGAGTTAAGGTCGAAATAAATTTATAATAGCTAAATGGTGGTTTGTTAAGTTTTTCCCTTTATTAAAAATCTAAATATTGCTCAGATTCTGGTTTATACATATACCATTTGGTTGTGTGGTTAAAATTTAGTTTCTTGCACAATTCAGTGGATCACCTTTCCAACCAAGTTGTGTCTAGTTTTGTATTCTCGTTTGTGCTAATTTATTATTATTATTATTATTATTATTATATCATTATTATTATTATTATCTTTGATAATTCAAATATTTTTATTATTTGCAGGTGTTTGGGTGGGCGACATGTCCAGGATAAAACATCTTAACAGGAAAAGAAAGAATGGTGCCAACATTAACATTCCAATAAACTCTGTAATTCCAAAACTTGAGTAAGACCCACCGTAACTACTGGAATGAGTTGAAGAAAATGAATGGCTCCCACAAGCATTGAATTATCTTCCAATTCATCCAGGTTAGTAAATGATAAATCCTTACTTACTCATTAATTCCAATATATTCCAATATATATATATGTATTCCAATATTATATATATATATATATATATATGTGTGTGTGTGTGTGTGTGTGTGTGTGTATGTGTGTATGTGTGTGCGTGTGTGTGTGAAAGCAAGAATCTACTGGTTTTGTAAAAGAGAAAATTTATTTTTTTGGTTATTATGTAATAGCTGTCTGATGAAACTGGGCTCATTATTTATTAAGTTGCCGGTCGAAATAAATTTATAATAGCCAAATGACGTATTTTTTAGGCTTTTCTTTTTTTTTATTTAAAGTGTAAATATTGATCAGTCTATGATTGTTTTATTATCTTACATTGAACTCTCTTAGGGATTTTAACCAATCTTTGTACTGATTAATTATATTTTTCTTATCATCATCATCATCATCATCATCATCTTTTGATAATTCAAATATTTTTATTATTTGCAGGTGTTTGGGTGGGCGACATGTCCAGGATAAAACATCTTAACAGGAAAAGAAAGAATGGTGCCAACATTAACATTCCAATAAACTCTGTAATTCCAAAACTTGAGTAAGACCCACCATAACTACTGGAATGAGTTGAAGAAAATGAATGGCTCCCACAAGCATTGAATTATCTTCCAATTCATCCAGGTTAGTAAATGATAAATCCTTACTTACTCATTAATTCCAATATATTCCAATATATATATATATTATTATCTTACATTGAACTCTCTTAGGGATTTTAACTAATCTTTGTATTGATTAATTGTATTCCTCCTCTTCTTCTTCTTCTTATTATTATTATTTACTCCTTTTGAGTTTTCACATCAGTGTTAGCTGATGGTCTTTCACTGGCGTCTGAGTGACAGCAAGTTTCCTCAGGTCTCCAGGACTCTTCTGAGTATTCTGGCAGATTGCAGCAGTGAAGTGTTTATTTTCAATCCTTCCTCTGATTTCCAAACTTTCCTAAACCCTTTTCCAATCCTTTTGGGACCGTTCCAAGTGCACCAACTACAATTGGTATAACTTTGACTTTCATATTCCATAACTTCTTCAGTTCTCTGGCAAGGTCCAGATATTTGTCCATTTTTTCATTTTCCTTTAGCTTCACCCTGTGATCTGCTGGAACTGCAAAATCCACCAGTTGACAAGTTCTTTCTTTTTTGTTTATCAACACTAGGTCTGGTCTTCTTGCTGGGATAAGGTGATCCGTTTTTATTTCAAAGTCCCAGAGAATTTTGTGCGTTTCGTTCTCAAGAGCAGATTCTGGTTTATGCATATACCATTTTGTTGTGTGGTCAAAATTTAATTTTTTTGCATAATTCTCAGTGGATCACCTTCCCAACCCAGTTGTGTCTAGTTTTGTATTCTCGCTGTGCTAGTTTGCTACATTCGCAGATTATTATTATTATTATTATTATTATTATTATTATTTCACTCCTTGTGAGTTTTTCACATCAGTGTCACAAGCCAACAAGTCTCCTCAGTCTCCAGGACTCTTCTGGGTATTCTAGCCGATTGCAGTAATGCAATAGTCTAGATGGTCTCAATTCTTCCTCTGATTTCCAGATGCTCCAGTCTTTTTTCCAAGTTTATTGGGACCGTTCCAAGTGCACCAATTACAATTTGGTATCACTTTCACTCTCATATTTCATAGCTTTTTTCAGTTCTCTGGCAAGGTCCAGGTATCTATCCATCATCTCATTTTTCCTTTAGCTTCACCCTGTGATCTGCTGGAACCGCAAAGTCCACCAGTTGACATGTTCTCTTTATTTTTCATTTATTTTTTTAATTTTCTTTTTTTTGTTAATCAACACTAGGTCTGGTCTCCTGGCGGGGATAGGGTGATCCGTCTTTATCTCAAAGTCCCAGAGAATCTTATGCGTTTCATTCTCAAGAACAGATTCTGGTTTATGCATATACCATTTTGTTGTATGGTGAAAAATTAACTTTTTAATAATTTCCTGTGGATCACCTTCCCAACCCAGTCGGGCCTAGCTTTGTGTTCACGTTATGCTAGTTTGCTATATTCACTTAATACATGGTTTATAGTTTCATCTCTGTCATCGCACAGTCTACATTTACAGTTTGTTGCGTCTTATATATTTTTGCTTTGATATAATTTGTTCTTAAGGCATTATTTTGTGCAGCAATTATTAGTGATTCAGTTTCTCTCTTGAGGTTTCCTCTTCTTAACCATGTCAAAGTCTTTTTATGTGCAACCTCTCCAATTTGTCGTTTGAAATGCCCATATAATTGTTTTTCTTCCCATCTTTGTTTTCTAGTTTTCGTTGTTTTTCTGTTTGTCCATATATTACATCTGCTGTTGTTGGCAGCCATAAGTAATCTTTCCTTGCTCTTTTTTGTGTATTTTTCGAGTCCTTGGATTATGGCCTCTGCACAGTCCTCTATGTTGGCAAGACTTCTACTACCTTTTTTTCTTGGTATATATAGCCTATCTTTATCATCTCTAGGGTGTAGAGCCTTGTGCATCGTAATTAATTTCCTAGTACTTTGGTCTATATGTTACGTTATTTGGGGTTAATTCCCAAAGACGCCTTCAGATTGAGAATTCAAACAAGGAGCTGTATAGATGTATGTTTTTATTCATTGGCGGAAGTACATAATATCAGGGGCGGATAATTTAGGGTTCAATTAAGGGATTGGTCCAAGGGACTTAACTAATACAACAGCCCGAGTTCTTCTTTTGTCCATTTTAAGAATAGCCCTGAATGACAGCCCGTTATTATTATTATTATTATTATTATTATTCAAATATTTTTATTATTTGCAGGTGTTTGGGTGGGCGATATGTCCAGGATAAAACATCTTAACAGGAAAAGAAAGAATGGTGCCAACATTAACATTCCAATAAACTCTGTAATTCCAAAACTTGAGTAAGACCCACCGTAACTACTGGAATGAGTTGAAGAAAATGAATGGCTCCCACAAGCATTGAATTATCTTCCAATTCATCACGGTTAGTAAATGATAAATCCTTACTTACTCATTAATTCCAATATATTCCAATATATATATATGTATTCCAATATTATATATATATACATGTGTGTGTGTGTGTGTGTGTGTGTGTGTGTGTGTGTGTGTGAAGAAAATGAATGGCTCCCACGGCCATTGATGTTTTTATCTTTTCATTCAGGTTAGTAAATGATGAATCCTTACTTACTCTTTAATTCCAATATATATATATATATATATATATATATATATATGTGTGTGTGTGTGTGTGTGTGTGTGTGTGTGTGTGTGTGTGTGTGTGTGTTTGAAAAAGCCAGAATCTACTGGTTTTGTAAAAGAGAAAGAAAAGGAAAAAATATTTTTTCTCCATTCAAGTTTATTCTCTTGGTTATTATGTAATGACTGTCTGATGAAACTGGGCTCATTTATTGAGTTACTGGTCGAAATAAATTTATAATAGCTAAATGGTGGTTTGTTAAGTTTTCCCTTCTTATTAAAAATCTAAATATTGCTCAGATTCTGGTTTATACATATACCATTTGGTTGTGTGGTTAAAATTTAGTTTCTTGCACAATTCACCGTGGATCACCTTTCCAACCAAGTTGTGTCTAGTTTTGTATTCTCGTTGTGCTAATTTATTATTATTATTATTATTATTATTATTATCATTATTATTATTATTATTATTATCTTTTGATAATTCAAATATTTTTATTATTTGCAGGTGTTTGGGTGGGCGACATGTCCAGGATAACACAACTTAACAGGAAAAGAAAGAATGGTGCCAACATTAACATTCCAATAAACTCTTTAATTCCAACACTTGAGTAAGACCAAGACCATCTGATATATCAGAGAGATTGTTCGTTGGGGGTGTAGCCTTCGAAATATATTCCCTTGTCTTGTAAAGACATTGAATAAATAAAAGTATTACATTTCATAATTCGTTCATAATTTTATTTATTTCAAATTTGAAAACAATTTTTATAAATTATAACAGACATTGTTTTGATTTGCATGTTTTTTATTTTTTTTTTTTTTTAACCCTGTAAAGACAGCGTTGTGGTACATAAAAAAAAACACATACTCACTGCTTATGTCACAATAACCTGAGGAATATTAAGTTTATCAATGAGTATTTAATTCATGATCAAAATCATTAATAGATAGAATGAATCTTATCTATTAACGATGTCTCTATGAAAACTTGAGTTAGATTTGCCTTAAAACAGTCCATGTTATTAGGGTATTTATCACACTTCACACAAGGACCTATTTACCACCCACGAACCGAAGCTCATCAGATGGCAGGTGCGAAAAGTGAATCCCGTCGACATTCTCCCTCAAGGGTGGGGGGGGGTCTCAGGCACTGGGCAATAAACCCAGCCCTGCTCCTTTAAATCAAGGGGGCAGCTGTTGCCTGGAGGGACGGCCACCTGGGATCACACTGTTAATTTTTACTAATAGTCCAGTGGATGAAGTGACTGGATCCACAGGCCCCAAAGAGCCCATGTAATTAGTGCATTTAAAATCCTGCAATGTGTCTTATATATCACTAAGAAATAAAGGTTTTCATAATTTATGATTTGGTTAATTTGCATACTGGTTTTAACAAAACATGGTTTAGTAAATAATTACTTGGTGTTATTGATCTCTAATATTGTTTTATTCTCAATTCTATGAATGATTTTTATATAGAAACCAATTAAAATATAATCAAAATTAGTGTGATCTTTTTATATGCATTCTTATTTAATTTTGTTAGTCATTCTAATATATATTAATATATTTCATTACATTAAAATTTGCGATTGCCAAAAAAAAATACCAAAAATCAGGGAATTATCCGATTTTAATGAAATTTTCAGTATTGATTTATCAATTAATGAATTTTATAATGCATCAGTTATTTTATTTCAAAACTTTAATTAGGTATTTCTGCTAAGATAAATTAATATATAAAATTCATTCAATATATGTGCAGCAAAATTTTAAGTTTAAAATGTCATATTATTAGATTCTAAAAAAATATTTTTTAATAACTACTTTACTTTAATATCAATCACCCATATTTTTTGGTCGAAAACTGTATTGGAAATTTAGCACCCTACCCCCATGCTTTTAAACGGAACAAATATTGATGTATATTTTTTCTTTTATAAAATAATAGCCAATTAAATAATTATCGAAATGAGTAAAAAAAATCTCCAAAAATTATTTTTTTAGTTTTTATTTTCCGATTTTCGGTACTTATTTACTATCCAAGCAGATTCTTTAAAAAAAATTTCTTCTATTCCCACCTTCGGTCTTTTGTCTTTATTTATGCAGAAATTAATATCAATCACATATATACCACACCGATATTTTGCGCCCCAAAAACAAGGGGGTGGTTAAAGTTAAGTGACCTGAAAAAAATCAGAATGTTTTGAAATAAAATAACTGATGCATTATAAAAGTCATTCATTGATAAATCAACACTGAAAATTTCATTAAAATCGGATAATTCCCTGATTTTTGGTAAAAAAAATTTCAAGCAGGCGGGGGGGGGGGATTGTATTGAAAAAACATGGATTTTTCGACAAATTGGGTATACCTAAATTCCACTAACTACGACTGGGTGCAAGTGTTAAGCTGTGTTAATGCTGTCCTTTAATATTTTTTTTAACTTACAAATTAATTAACATATTAAGTTATGTTTTCCTTAGAGTTTGATTTTTATTAAAAGTATTAATCCCAGTTGAGAAATCAAAAACATATACATTAGACTTCATTTCATATTCCACTAACATCTATCCAGTAGACAATGGTAAAAATGTCTGCCCCTAAATTCACAGTCTACCAAAATTATTTCTTATTATTTACTTATCAAAAGTAGTATTTATTTATTATTATTATTACTCTATGGTAATAGTCCCCTAAATAAAATAATCCTTTACACAGCTTAATTTGATCTGGAATAAAACCACAGTAATAGGGCACCTAGTGAGTATAAAACTCACTGCACAAGCAAACAGATTTATTGACCAGGGCACTAACTTAGTCTTTTTTTTTCGGGCGCCTAAGTTATACCTAAAAATTAATTGATAATTTTTGTCCTTCAATAGTTACATCCCTTATTTCATGTCTGCCTTTCGCAAAATTGAACCATTCAGTTGTTTTCATGGAATAGACAGATTAATTTAAATTATACACCAGTTTTCATTAATTATTTAGATTTAAAAAAGACGAACGTTTATATCTTTTTATATTTATTCTAGACATTTTTTCATTTTCATTTTTGTTTTCAATTTATTTCCTAAAAAAATTATTTTCTAAAAAATAATTGACGTTTAAAATTATTACTTCAACTTTGTTATTGTAATTTTTTTAGAAATTTCAATTATCTTCATCTAAATTCTGTTTGTTCTTTTATTTCAAAGATCTTTTATCTGCTTTTATTTTTTTTAAATAAAAAATGAAAAATAAAAAAAATAAAAAGTAAACAGTTTCAACATTTACTCTAATCATCATTTCTTTGTGTATTTCATTAAATTATTTTAACAAGTAGAGACTTTTTGATGATTATTGATTTCTAAAAATTCAGATAAAGAAAAATTTTGGTAAATGAGAGTAATCTCCCTTTGTTTGTTTCACTTTGAGAAAGCCTTATGTTTTGGTCAGCCATTTTCATTTCACTGTAAATCTACACTGAAAATACGAATTTATTTGAATCAATACAACTGCATGTTTTAACATGAAAATATAATGAAATGTGTTCTTAATAACAATTAAGTTCATTTCAAATAATGCACAAGCACAAATAAGAACAGTCAAAGTGAAACAAACAAAGGGAGGTTACTCTCATTTATGTAGCTAATGTTCAGATTACCAAATTTTTTTTTTTTTAAACCGTACTTTGGAGAAAGTGAATTAAGAAAGAGAAAAAAAAAATCAAATAATCAAAGAGTTGCCTCCCTTGAACTTATTTCAAGCCAATTTTAGAACAAGATAATTTAATTGTCAGTTAAAGAAAATGAAAATTTCAAAAATATTTGGTTGACAATAAAAACATGATTAACATCAAGAAGCAACATCTAACTTGATTGATATTTGAATTTTTTTCGGGGGTGGGGGAGTCAGATTTAATATGAGAGGATATTTATCAACAGTCTATGTTTACTGAGTGAACACCCACAAAAATGAAATACTATATTTGATCACTGTTTAAAAACCCGTCCTCCAGGGCGGGTTTTGTGGCTTTAACCATCACCTCAGGTAACACCTGTACAAACAAATTGGCAATCTGAACATTAGCTACATAAATGAGAGTAACCTCCCTTTGTTTCTTTCACTTTGAGGAAGCCTTATGTTTTGGTCGGCCATTTTTATTTCACCATAAATCTACACTGAAAATACGAATTTGTTCGAATCAATACAACTGCATGTTTTAACATGAAAATATCATAAAACGTGTTCTTAATTGTGCTTGCGCATTATTTGAAATGAACTTAATTGTTATTAAAAACATTTTATAATATTTTCGTGTTAAAATATGCAGTTGTATTGATTGAAATGAAAATGGCCGACCAAAACAGACAGCTTCCTCAAAGTGAAATAAACAAGAGGAGGTTACTCTCATTTATGTAGCTAATGTTCAGATTACTAATATTAGATTGAATTATTTTACATGTGTTGCAGTTTCAAGTAAAGTCGTCGGGGCGGCCTAAAGTCGGTATCAGCCAGTCAGCGAGGGAGTCTATTCCCTTTTCAATAGCGCTAAACCAAGGAGATTGTTTTTAGCATCTGAGGTGGAGCGCCACACCTACCATCAGCTCCTTACTTTACCACACAGATCCCTGTGCTACTCATACGCTGAGTTGGCGGGGACCGGTATCGAACTAGGAACCTTGTGGTTTCTAGCCGAACGCTCTACCGACTGAGCTAACTAGGCTGCCAAAACTCTGCATCTTTCAAAGCCTCCATGCTTCTTGTGATCCGCCAACCTTACCTGACTACCCCTCAGTCGGTAGAGCGTTCGCTAGAAAACACAAGGTTCCTAGTTCGATTAACC
>CM042141.1:145079237-145233924 GCA_023376005.1 Doryteuthis pealeii
GGAAACCAAGCCGGTGTCGAGACCGGTCGGAGGGGCCAGCCCTGTCCGCCAAAAAACGGGGCTGCGCCGGACACAGAAGCGGGGACCAATGTCTGCCCATACCGGCCGGAGACAGATCCCGTAACGCCGGTGAAAGCAGACGCCCCGAAAGGAAAAAGAAGGAGGGGCAGAAAGGGCCTTGTGCCGGAACCAGCAATGCCTGAAACCTCAAGGGCACGCTGAATGGCCAGCCCTTCCAGATACCTTGCGAGAGCTGCTCCCCCAAAAAAACCCTACAAAAGTAACAGCAAAGGCCCCTGAGCCGGCCAAGAAAACCAACTGGAGACCGCCCCAGGAAGTTGAATTCCGGGAACAGGATCCAGAGCTTCACCGGTCCAATGGACTAAAAAATATAGCGGTCTGTTGGAGGGGAACGAAATAAAGCCCCTCCCACAGGCAGTGGAAGATTTGGAGCGCGCATCCTCTCCTTTATCAGCACGAGGCGGTCTCAAGAAGATTGATCGGCCTCACCAAGGAGAGAATGGTGACATCTTGCTGGCGAACAAGATTCCTGCCCAACACATCAGCAGAAGAAGGTTCGCCACATGGGATGTCCTCTTTCCAAGCGAGGCCGAAGCAGTGAGGTCTGCAAAAAAAGCCTCTTCCACAAGGAAGTAAAGTTACAACCCGAGTATCGGTGCAAGAAGGACCCATGTGACACTCCACAACGTCCCCGCAGCTGTGTCTGACGAGCAGCTTATGGCAATTCTCAGCGCCTACGGGGACATGACAGCGAAGTGGCACAAAAATAAACAGAGGTGTGCGGGTAGGCGAATCCACCTTCCTAATAAATCTAAAGAAGGAAGGATTCGACAGCCTACCCGACCTTTACACGGTAAAGGACCAGACCATCTCGGTTGTTGTGGAAGGCGCAGACCTCACTGCTGGAATTGCCGGCAAAAGGGGCATACTGCCAGAGACTGTCCAAGAAAGCAGTAGTTAAAGCAACTCCAGCGCCATTACCAGCAGCAGCAGTAGCAGCAGTAGCAGTAGCAGCAGCAGCAGCAGCAGTAGCAGAGACAGAAAAGCCTACAAGCCATGCAGCTATTTCTACCTCCCCCGTGAAGGCCCAACCAATGGAACTAGTGGAGGCCGGATGCGCTGGGGTAAAAAGACGTCTTTGTTCTGAGGGAGACGGCTGACGTAAAATAGCGGTCAGCCGAAAAAAGAAAAAAGCCCTGCCCGTAGACCCTGACACGAATACAGTGGCAAAGCCCACTACAGACACCACACCAAAAAATTCCAAAACTACCCAACCCCCTACACCTTCATCCCAGCCCTGTGATTGCATACACAAAGTCCCGACAACACTCCCCCTCAACACAAGAAAACAGAAGCAGAAGGATCTCCATCGCGATCAACATCGAGATCGATTTCCCCTAATAGACAATCCCATCCGTGGAGCAGAAACGGGACCTGTTTCCAGAAAACCTATGCCGAGTGGGGCTCGATCAGGTAGACAACTACCTGACATTACAACAAAAAAAGCGTGGGCCCCACTCGTGCAACTGGACTCCGTGGATGGCAAATCAACCCAGCAACCCACTGAACTTTAGGGATGCACCCTTAGTTACTACTTTCATCCGGGAAGCCAGTGGCCATGCACTTGGTGTGTAGCGCACAATTGAGGCGGCCGAAAAGGCCTTTCCGGGCATGAAACTAGTTAACAGGGTGCATCCCAACTTCAAAAACATTAAGCCAAAATGTAAGGGGAGGTCCCCATTTTTATGCACCCTTCATTTTACAGGCTTTAAAAATCAAGTATCCCCAGGATGTCGGCGTATTGCCAGAACAGATACTGTTACCAAGAATTGGGTAAGGGAATCTTGGACAAACCGTCGGCGTCCTCACCCGAGAAGATTTCCTGCCAGTGTGTACACTGAATAAGGTAAGCACAAATGACTCTTCTTCTTGCTAGTATAAATGGGAGGGGTTTGAGGGACCCTTCAAGCGCTAGTCGTTTGAGGGAAGAACTCAAGTCTTTTTGCGTGGATGTTGCCGCGGTCCAGGAGACACATTTCGTTTCAAGCGTGGATGGCCGGGTGCTGGGTGGTAATCATTTATATGAGGTCTATTCAGCATTCGGTGATTCAGGCAGTCGGGGTGTGTCCCTGCTAGTTAAAAGCAGTCTGGGGGCGGTGACTGACGTTGTTTATGCTGGCACAAGTGGCAGGCTGATTGTGGCCGATATTGCCGTATCAAGCAATAAATTCCGGGTAATCGCGGTTTATGCGCCTAATAGCGCTGTGGAGAGGAAATCCTTTTTTCGGCAGTTTGGCAGTACATGGCGTATCCTGGAAGATTAATTTTAATGGAGATTGGAATGCGATCCTTGATCCCAAATTAGACCGGACGGGACGGGGAGCTAGCGGGTTGGCGAGGGTGACAGCGCCCTGTGCGATCTAAATGGCCGAGTTCGATCTGGTCGACAGGTTTCGGGAATCACATCCAGGCAGGAGATTGGACATGGACGAATAGCTCGCCCTCTGCTCCAATTAAATCATATTTGGACAGAGTGTTAGTTAGAAGAGCCGATGTTGACTTTTTAGATTGTCCTGTGTTCCACCTATATGCGAAGAGTGACCATAAATTGCTTACTGTCACTCTTCGCTAAGCGATAGGCCTAGGCTGGTCTCTTACTGGAAGTTAAATACCTCAGTGCTGGAGTATGTGACTACCGTGAGAGGCTGGTTTTACTCATTAAGCGGGCGTTAGTGGGGCGGTTATAGGAATAGATGGTGGCTGACCTTAAGTTTAGAATTAGGACTTCACTATCAAATATTGCCAACGGCTTGCCCTAGATAAGGCAGCGAAAGTGAAGGCCATAGAAGATAAAATTTCCCGGCGGTGGATGGGGGGGATCCCCTAGCCTTAGGTCTAGCCAGAGGGGACCTTGAGCGTGAGGCTAGCGAACGCTATCAAGGTTGTATAGTTAGATCTAGGCTAGACAGAGTGTCCAACGAAGCCGTGAAATTGACGCAGGATTGCATCAGAAGAGTTCAGAAGGTTCCCGGAACGATACATCGACATGGTTGTAACCCCGGACGGGCACAGCCTTCGTGCAGGTCGTAAGATGCGGGAAGCCTTCCGTGCGCATTTCCAGGAACGATTTACCCGGTGCAGGAGTTCCACAACTATTTAGCCGACTTTCCCACCTTAGGGAGGCGAAAGCGGCTAGTTGTGAGGGAGGATTACAGACTCTGAAGTCCGTAATGCGTTGAAGCAGGTCGGCCTCAACAAAGCTCCAGGACTGGACGTTTACCCTACGAATTGTACTTGAGGTTGTCGCACATTTTTGTCCCTATTCTGACGGATGTGTTCAACAATTGGTTTGCCTTGGGAGCAATCCCAAAACGCATTACCAAGGGCGTGATCACATTGCTGAAGAAAGGTGGCAGGAATGTTTGGAGGGCTTAGATGATTACAGGCCCATAACTCTGCTAAACACAGAGTTAAAGATTTTGGCCCGGGTCTTAGCGAACCGTTTGCGGAATGTTGTCGGTGATCTGATCGGACTAGAACAGAACTACGCTGTGAAAGGAAGATCGATCCAAAACAATTTGCATTTGGTTCGCATGATCCTAGAGGGATAAAAGACGACAAATGTGCCGCGCTGATCAATTTAGATCAGTCCAAGGCATTCGACAGGGTGGACCACCGATTCCTGGAGACTGTTTTGGAGACCACCGGATTCAAACCGGAGTTCCGCAAATGGATCAAGATGCTGTACCAATCTCCTACGGCAGTGGTACAAGTAAATGGGAAGCGCTCGGCTGTCTTTCCGATTGAGCGATCTGTGCGACAGGGTTGCCCCCTGTCTCCTCTTCTCTATGTCCTCACCTTGGAGCCCTTGCTCCATAGGCTTAGAGACGGGGAGCATGTCCGGTCCTGCGCGGAATTGTAGTCCCTGGCCCCGTGAAAGCCAAGGTATCCGCGTACGCCGATGATATCACCGTGTTCGTGTCATGCGTTTCGGACATAGAAGCGGTGAAGAAGGCGCTTGCAAGGTACGAACGAATCACTGGGGCAAAGATCAATTTAGAAAAGAGCGAAGGTCTGCGGTTGGGAGCCTGGGCAGGATCCGATACTCTGCCCGGTCCCTTCCGCTGGAGTGACGGTCCCATCAAAATCCTCGGCGTGTGGTTTGGCCTGATCTCCAAGTCGAGAAAAATTGGTCGGAAGTACAGTCAAAGGTGGAAGCTCGGATCCGAAAATGGTTTCCAAGGAGGTTGTCCTTAAAGGGCAGGGCGGAGTTTGTGCTACCTACATCTTCCTCTGATCCTTTACCGATTGTCAGTACTTCCCCTGCCCGCGCTCGGTTATTGGCGTTAGAACGGGCCTTTTCCGCTTTTGTGGAGAGGGCGCCGGCCAATGGTACGCAGGCAGGTTTGTTTCCAGCGGCCTTGTAATGGAGGTTTGGGGATGCCGAACTTGCGGCTCATCGAGACACTGAGAGGCTGGCATTTCTGAATCGATCGTTGCAAACCGAAACCGCTTGGTCGTGGCGAATCCGGGACATCTTCCCGGACTGGCAGCTACGGCTCAATAAAATTCGACGGAAAGAGCGGTTTCTGTTCGAGTGTCGTGAATCCCTTCGAAGACTACCTGAGTCTAGTGACGTCTCATGGCCTCGGAGGGTACTGTATCGGGCATTAGTGGAGGGGTCCGTCTCGGATCCGCTCGTGGAGCAGCACAGCTCATCGTTAGAGGAGGTCCGCTCACAGTGGAATTGGGCGCCAGATGCTGGGTTCAAGAACAACTCCGAGTTCTCCCTCACCTGGCGACTAGCTCGGAATGCGTTGCCGCTCACAAGCGTACAATACAAAGCGCACGCTGCTGATTTTCCATCTGGTCGACGCGAAACAAGGGATTGCATGAGGACGAGGAATTTTCCTGTCAGAATCTGATCTGTTATTTTAAGCACCAGCTTAAGGTAAGGATTAGGTGCGATAGGAGGATGCTCGAACCCATGACATTCAACGAAAGGTGGATAAATGCCGCAAGCTTGTGTGTGAGAACGAGGGCAGGAGTAGAGACATTGTTGCCTGCCCATCATGGCCAGCACTGACGGGGATCCTGTCTCGGGACCCCATCCCTTAGATAGACAAAAAAAAGTCTGTAAAATAAACAAAAGAAAAAACAAGAAAGCCAAAACTGCATACACCATAGATCCTTTTAGTTAGGAGGCTGAATGATCATCAACCCCAGTTTTTTCTTATAGGACATATCCAGGACCCAATCCCAAGTTTTTTTTTATAAAACCAGCCGAGTCACCCTAATATTTTTCCTGGAAAGTCAATTTTTCTAGTAACCCAAACCGCCTGGCCTACAGAATCCCAATTTTTTACCGACCACCCACTAAGGACACCCACTCCCATATTAGAGGCACTGACCAGCTTGCTTTCAAACAACAAAGTGCGGAAGACAGTCGGCGGGCCTACACAATAGCTGAGGGAAAGGGGAAACCAAAATGACCCACAATTTTTGTTTTGTTTACATGTTTTTTCAGTTTCTTGGGTTTTTTTATTTTCAATTTTCTCCCACCCCCTCCATCGCCAATCGTCATTATTGGGAAATTTTTAAGTAGGATACATGCATAGAGCGAATGAGGTATTTTGGTGAAAGGGAGCTGCGCAAGGAGAGAATGCAAGGATTTTATTTTTATTTTTGAATGAATCGGTCGGCGAGTGAGCCTAGCTAGATAGATCCGTGTAGTGATATGACCATTTTATCACCCCTCCCCCAAAACCAAATTTCCGGCTACATGCCGAGTTGTGTGCACATACGTTGTATCTCATTTCCAAATAAAGAAAAAGTTTATTTGGAGTGAGTGCACGTATGTGCTCACTTCAAATAATCTGTTAATCAAAAGAAAGTTTTTATCGTTGAATTGACAGTTCCATTTGAAGAAAATCTTGATTGGGTCCATCAGCAGAAGTTGGAAAAATATGAAGACCTACATGAAGAATGCATCAGAAACGAATGGATAACAGATGTATTTCCCATTGAAGTCATATGTTAGGGATTTATTACCAACTCAACCTCAGCATTTTTGTCTAAACTTGGACTTTCTCCACCTGACAAGAGGAAATACTTAAAAAAGATTCAGGAGAAAGCTCTAACCGCATCAGCATGGATATGGTAGTCCTATTTTGTGACATCAAACCAACAAAGTCTGGGGTATCGTGAGATACTGCTGCGGCGCTCTGGGTTAGTGGTAATGATGCTTCGGCCCCAAAACCATGCCTGAACCCAGAGTCATCATCTGATGAAGGCTTTGTTGGTTGCAATGCTACTGTGTAAATAGCAGTCATTGTATGAAGATTATTGATTAGTATATATACACTTTCATGAAGATAATTAAAAATGAAATTTAAATAGTAACAGCATAGAATTTTTTTTTCTGCATTTAATATTTTATATAGGAAATATTAATTTTTCTTTTCAGAGTGTCGGTGCACTTTTTTTCTGGTGACCCACCAAGCTGGATCAATACAAGGTATTCTTTTACTTAGAGATTTTAATGGGGTATCCTGTGAGACTACCATTTTTGCCCCACCCCTACCTGGGCAATGCCAAGTAGCTGTTTCTAGTGTGAATTAAAGGGATTTATTTAATTTATTATTTTTACTGTTGTTATCATTATAATAACTAGCAACAATAAAACGCCCTATGGATGGTGTAAAAATATTTTTTGAAGATATTGCCTGGTTTAACATTGGTTAAAAGTTCAATGTCAGAGAGGTTTTATGATAAGTAAGTAAAATCAAATTGATTAAAGGAATAAAAAAAATAAAACAATTTGAAATGGAAACTTAGTTCTGTCCCTCTCAAATAAAATGTTGCGTGCATCTATTAATTATTAATCAAATAATTATTTTGAATATTTTGCACATAAATTTTAAACAAAATCGTAGGTATTTATTCATTTGTAAACTTTTTAGTAAAATTCTTGTTACTAAAAAAAAAAAAAAAAAAAAAGAACAGAGGAGAGTAAAAAACAATTTTTAAAATTGCTTACTCAAATTTTGAGTGTATAGGCATGTTTTTTATTCTATGCATCAATGATTTTGACTATAAATTAAATACTCAATAATAGACTATTATGAATAGAGAATATTGTGACGTAAGCTCTGACGTAGTTTTTGTTACAGACAGAAATACACCCAATTTCCATTATTAATAGATAATATGAAGAAGAAGAAGATCACTAGCTGATACTGGTATGAAAAACTCATAGGAAGATAATCAAGACTAGGCTTTACACCCTAGAGATGATAGAGATAGGCTATATGTATCAAGAAAGGAAGGTGAAAGAGGTCTTGCCAACATAGAGGACTGTGTAGATGCCACAATCCAAAGACTCAAAGGATACACAAAAAAGAGCAAATAAAGATTACTTATGGCAGCCAATAACAGCAGCTGGACAAGCAGAAAAACAACAAAAACATTGAAACAGAGATGGGAAGAAAAACAATTATATGGATATTTCAAATAAAAAATTGGGGAGGTTTCACATGAAAAGATATGGATATGGTTAAGAAGAGGAAACCTCAAGAGAGAAACCAAGTCACTCATAATTGCTGCACAAAACAATGCCATAAAAACAACTTATATCAAAGCAAAAATTGATAAGACACAACAAAATAGCAAATGCAGAGTGTGTAGTGACAGAGATCATACCATAAACATTGTATTAAATGAATGCAGCAAACTAGCACAACGAGAATACAAAGCTAGGCACAACTGGGTTGGAAAGGTGATCCACTGGGAATTATGCAAAAAACTCAATTTTGACCATACAACAAAATGGTATATGCATAAACCAGAATCTGTTCTTGAAAATTAAACACATAAAATTCTATGGGACTTTGAAATAAAGACGGATCGCCGTATCCCAGTCAGAAGACCAGACCTCGTATTGATTAAAAAAAAAAAAAGAAGAGAACATGTCAACTGGTAGATTTTGCAGTTCCAGTAGACCACAGGGTGAAAATTAAAGAAATTGAAAAGATAGACAAATACTTAGACCTTGCAAGAGAAAAAATTGTGGAATATGAGGGTGAAAGTGATACCAATAGTAGTTGGGGCACTAGGAACGGTCTGCAAAAGCTTAGAAAAAAGACTTGATGAAATAGAAATGAAAGGAAGAATTGAGATCATCTAGACAACAGCATTGTTGAAATCAGTTGGAATACTCACGAGGCTTGTTGTCACTCAAACTCCAGTGAAATACCATCAGCTAATGCTGGTGTGAAAAACTATAATAATAATACATGGCTAAGAAGAGGAAACCTCAATAGAGAAACTGAATCTCTTATAATCACAGCACAAGACAATGCCATAAGAACAAATTATATCGTAGCAAAAATAGATAAGACACAACTGAGCAGCAAGTGTAGGGTGTGTGGAAACAGAGACGAGATGATCAACCATGTATTAAGCAAATGTAGCAAGCTAGCTCAATGAGAATACAAAGCTAGACACAACTGGATTAGAAAGGTGATCCACTGAGAATTGTGCAAGAAACTCAATTTTGACCATACAACAAAATGGTATATGTATAGACAAGAAACATTTAATGAGAATGAAACGTATAAAATTCTCTGGGACTTTGAGATAAAGACAGATCGTCTTATTCCAACCAGAAGACCAGTATCAAAATTTTGTGGTCGTTATCAAAATTCGACTCAAGTAACAAATAAAAAAAATATATAAAAACTACTCTACTGTCTGCTACTGTCTGCTGTAACAATTCACGTACCTGGGTGGTAATATCTCCTTCACAGAGAGTGATGTTAATACACGGATAGTAAAGGCATGGTCGGCTACAAATAGGTTATCAGTCATATTTTAAAATTCACCGGGCAGCAATTTCGGAGGCAGGGGACCGGGACGCACTTCCTCATAAATTACCCAAATTTCACTATGATGTGATGTTTTTGCTGGGTTACAGTTACATATATACATATATATGAAAATTTATATAAATATATGAAATTTATAAATATATGAAATTTATATAACTATAAGAAACATGCTGTCACTGCTGGAGAAGTAAGAAAAACTCATAAGTGACATTCTCCCATGGACTCCTACGTAGAAACATCAGTGTTGGCCAACTGACAAAAATTAACATTAACCAGCTCCCTACAGACACTGGATGCTGCCTAGAGGACCTAGCAACAATAATGACCAATAGGGATGGGTGGCGAGAGAGACAAGGGAATCCATGCTGTTGGCATGACCTGATGATGATGATGATGATGATGATGACAACATTCAAAAAGGAGTCTATGTACAAGGTGTGTCAGAAAAATATCGTGATTTTTTGTACTTTTTAACACACCTTGTATTCTGAAAAAAAATAACATTCCATTCATTAATTTTTTTCAGAATACAAGGTGTGTCAAAAAAGTACCAAGTTTAAAGTTGTATTTACCAAGATAGAAATGAAGAATGAAAGAACGTTATTTATTTTTTCAGAATACAAGGTGTGTCAAAACGAACAAAAAAGTCTTGATACTTTTTTAACACACCTTGTATAAAAAAAATTAATTTCTTTTTAAAAAGCCTATCAATCATTTCTCCTCTTACCATTGCAATCTCATTACTTACCTTGGGTCACATATAATGACCACCTCACATAGTGTAATGGTTTGCAAGCTAGATTCGCAGACCATTGTTAGTGAGTTTGATTCTCACTGGGCACCCCATATTTCTGGCCTTGTGCCACATCTAAGCTAAGCTTAGTAAATAACTATAATGACCTACTGAGTAATATGTAAATGCTGAAATCAAAAGACCATTTGTCTACTTTTAGAAGGGGCTACCCAGTGTTGCCCTGGTGGAGGGAAAAATATCAAATACAGTAAGAACTGTGCTACAATATATTTCCTCTAAATTAACTGATCATTTATTTATTTATTGGGACCATATGACCTTTAGGCACCCCTTTTTGATCTCGATTAAGAAAGGATATGTTTTTCATTTACACCGTCAATATCCAGTTGTTTGTTAGGGGTTAGGGTTAGGGTTAGTTTTATCATTTTTTTTAATCTAAAAATTGTCTGTTAAAAACAACCGGATATTGATGGTGTAAATGAAAAACATGTCCTTTCTTAATCGAGATCAAAAAGGGGTGCCTAAAGGTCATATGGTCCATTTATTGTACAGTGGCACCTTGAATTATAAGTTTAATTTATTTCACTCATAAATCAATTTCCTCTGTTGACCATTTAAGCAACAGCAGGCACTGTATGTAACTTGAGTTGTTTGTTTATCAAAAATGACTTGATTTAGCATTACATGAAAAGGGTTGATATGCTGTAAAACAAAACAAACAAACAAACAATTATATCAAATTCATTTTCCCCATAATGAATAAATAAACTGAAATTCTATTAATCTGCTCCATCCTTCCTCCCAAAACCCTAATTTTTTGTTATGCAGAGATGCTAATAGGTACGCATCCTTCATCCCTGACGCATAAAAATCTAAAAGGATGCAATAAAATCATATCTATGCATCCCAGTATTTTTTTTTCTTCTCTCACTATTTCAAGCTAACTGTAAATATATTTCAATATTTTCTTAGAAATGAATTACACAGGATAGGTTACAAGGTAGGAGTTAGACAGCTTTAGTTGTTTCCCCAGATCATAAATAAAAACCCTACAATTTATTAAGAAACTTTAGTTGGGACCCATCAAATTTCCTAGGGACTCATTCAAAGTAAATATGTGCATCCCAGGACTCACTAAATCAAAAAGCTATCAGCATCATTGTTGAAATGCTATTAATCGGCTTAGCCTTCCCCCTCTAATTTTTTGTTATGTTTTTGTTAGGAAGACCTAACGAAAATAGAGTTGCTCCCCTTGATCAGTAGGGGGCTGATGGGAACCCGGAAGTGGGGTTTCCGCCATGACACATTTGGATTGGGGTTCCTACTGAGTGGAACGCTTGTGCACAGTGGAGCTAGTTAAGTCACTTTTAAGGTAGAAGCATTCTCTAGCCTGTGTTAAATAAAACCTTGTTAATTTTCCAACAACCTGGTCTTGCATTATCATTCAGTCTTCCGTATTTTATCTGCATGTAAAAAACATAACAGCTTTTAAATAAGAAAAATAGCAGTGTATTATATAAAAACCTGATAGAATAGGATGTGATGAATTATATGCTGTAATATGTTTTGATATATATCTTTTTATAAAAGATACATCTTTCTTTGGTGTAATAAATTTGAAAAACTTAAATGTTTTTAGTGAACTTATTAACATAAGTGTATCTGAAGTTCGCTCGTACCTCAAATTTTGGCTCACAACACAAAGCAAGAAAATTGGGTCCTTTCATCTCCCAGAAGACTGTCAACATGACCTTCTTTACAGACTGCTGTGCCCAGAACTGTTTCTTTACAGGAAAGTCAGTGTATTTCTACTCCATGGACTGTATTTTTAACTCAGACTGAGTGTTAAACAAATATTTGTAAACAGGGATGGATTTAAACAAAGAAAAGGTATGTAGCTAGATAGGGATGGGTCTAAGTATAGAAGGGATATGTATGGAGTAGAAGTGGAACCTTGGATAAGAGCAGAATATATATATATATAAAGAAAACAAGAGATATGGAATATATATATATATTATATAATAATATATATATATATATTATAATAATATATTCTATCTATATATATATATATATATATATATATATATATATATATTATTATACTAAAGCTGAGCGAATCAACTTTTGTCTCCTAAAGGCTTTTTTTACTGTTTAGTTTAATGGCATGAAAATTATACTAAATTATTCCTTACTTTTAGGATTGAGTTATGTTTGAAAAAATTCCATTTTAATTGGTTGTAATTAGTCTTAATTTGCAATTAAATCAAAAATTTACTTTACATTCTGCCTATCACTTTCTTCCCCTCTATGTATATCTTGATTACCTCCTCATTATATATGGTTAGTATCTCTGGTGAAGTAGAGAGAGAGAGAAACATAAATAGCAACCCGTAGCTTAAATTAGATCAAACATTCCCTTTCTTAGAAATCTTACAAAATGATTTTAATGTTTTGTCCAACTGTATTTTTTTTTTTTTAAATAATTTGCTTTGCAAACTCACTTTTCCCTAATCTCAATTATCTACCAGAGCTGAATGGGTGACCCAACTTGTCACGTTTTTTCAATATATATATATATATATATATATATGTACATATATATATATATATATATTATAAATAAAAGATATATATATAGAAGTAGTAGTTAAAATTTGAATTAATTTGACAATGATGAAAACCTGATACCAACCACCTGTCAATAAGTATGTTGGACAAGAGAAAAAGATGATGAAGCGTGGGGGGTGGGGGATAACAACAAAGAGAAAAATAATAAGAAAGAAAGGAGAAGGAATTGAGAAAGAGGAAGAACCAAAATACAGATGACATAATTTTCTTTGAAATAGAAAATGTGTAGGCAGAGAAGGAAATCATTAATATCTATCTGTCTGCACATTTAGTCAGTAAATGTCTGCACATTAGTCAGTCCATGTATCATAAAAAGTGCATGCACACACGTACGTATATGATACTAAAAATACAATGATTATTTTATAACAAGGAACATAAATAATAATAACTAACTCGCAGGAAAAAATACACCGCCTTATGTACATGGATGACATATAAAAAGTTTTGCCAAAAATGAAAAGAGCTAGAAACCCTGGTACAAAGCATTAGAATATATAGCCAAGATATAGGAATGGAATTCGGAATTGAAAAATGTGTTATGCTAATAATAGAAAAGGGGTAAAGAAAAATAATGGATGGAATACAGTTACTAAATCAGAACACTTTAAAATCACTTTGAGAAAAAGAAAGTTACAAATACTTTGGAATTTTAGAAGCAGTCAATATCAAGCAAACAGAGATGAAAGGAAAAGTTAAAAAAGAATACCTCAGGAGAACAAGAAAACTCCTAGAAACCAAGCTCAGCAGCAGAAATCTCATCAAAGGAATAAATACCTGGGCTGTCCCTATTATAAGATACTCTGGACCATTCTTAAAATGGACAAGAGAGGAACTCAGACAGATTGACCAAAGGACTAGAAAAATAATGACAATGCACAAGGTTTTACACCCTAGAGATGATAGAGATAGGCTATATGTATCAAGAAATGAATGTGGAAGAGGTCTTGCCAACATAGAGGATTGCGTAGATGCCACAATCCAAGGAATTGAGGAGTAGACAAAAAAGAGCAAATAAAGATTAATTATGGCAGCCAATAACAGCAGCTGCAACATATGGACAAACAGAAAAACAACAAAAACAAGAAAACAGAAATGGGAAAAAAAACAATTATATGGATACTTCAAACAACAAATTGGGGAGGTAGAATATGAAAAACCTTGGACATTATTAAGAAAAGGAAACCTCAAAAGAGAAACTGAATCACTGATAATTACTGCACCAAACAATGCCATATGAACAAAATATGTCAAAGCAAAAATTAATAAGACACAACATAACACCTACACAGCTGGAATGTTAAAAAAAGACAAGTTTAAAGCAGGTGGGGAGTGGAGATACCAAAAATAGCTTAGTCCCATCGGCATTCCCATTTAGGGGTGCCTCAGGCACAGGGCAATAAACCCAGCCCTTACCCCTTAAGACGATGATGCAGGTGCTGACTAGGGGTGGTGAATTTCTGTCTCTCTCTCCCCATTTATATACTCTTGTCGGGGCCAAAACAGCCTTGACCCCTTTCTCTGAACGAACGCACGTAATCAGAGCACGCGTGTGCATTTTCGCACGTAAGCAAACCCCTTTCCATTTCTGACCAGATATATCCAGTTTTGCCCAGCTTTAACCCTTTAAGCTCCACCCCCTTTCACGTGTATTGGGTCACGTAGCCAAAACTATGTCATCATCATTTCTAACGAACTTTTCCCTGACGTCATTCGATATTTCCGGCAAATTTCGGGTATTTAAGAAAGTCGTTTGCGATGACGAGGACAGTTCCAGCCAGCCACCGACAGTTAACGATCCTGATTCCTATTCTGAACAAATGGCCTTTCCTGATTCCTGACCGCCCTGCCTCTCTACGCTGCTGGAACGACCTGCCTTTCTTTGACGCTAGACGACGCTGTGATGACACAAACATTTCCAGTCCAGCAATATCAGCCTTTTTCAAGGCTAAACAAACCCAGCTCTTTTCAGAGCTAACCAGTCGGCCTTTTCACCTCAGTCTTTCCTTAACCACGAATGCGATCCTAGGGCGAAATCCCTAGAAGATCTGGATCTTACGACCAGATAGGCGTCCCTCGCCGACAGTACGCTAGGTCCTAGCTTGGTAGATCCGACTCGATCTTCCGCCGAGCAAACACCTAGCTACTCGAGGCATTTGCGCACACGTACCAGCCTGGTCTGAAATCCCGCATAACCGCGGCCAATCAGACCCAAGCAACGCACGTGCTAAGCGAACGGTCCGTCGCTGTTACGTTCACGCTCGTACCCGAACAGTCCTCGACGGGACTACGACCGGAGCTCGCAGCCGATACAACTGCAAGCCGAGACCGTTACCGACCGACCACGACGTCAACCGAAACCCGTAGACGCACTGTATCCCGATTCCGGATTCCAGCTGCCTATCCGACAACGGACGACCTATCCACCCAGATTAACGAAAGACTGACCGAACGTTGAGCGACCAACCTCGAACGACGAAAACTCTCAACTTGCCGATTTACCTTTGTCAATTCTCGTGAATAAATTGACCACCTGGTTACTTCCTGCCATCTAAATCCTCTGCCTTTGTCTCTTTCATTGCCTCCAGTCGTTTCACTTATTCAAAAGTCTGTGGGGTCGACATCCTTATCGGCCCCGCAACACTCTATGTCTTATAAGGGGTATATAACATTAGACTCGACATACAATGAAAGTATTTATCTAGCCCCCCCCCTCCGCTACACTTTACACAGCTGGAATGTTAAAAAAGACAAATTTAAAGAGGAGACCAAGCAGGTGGGTAGAGGAGATACCAAAAATAGCTTAGTCCCATCGGCATTCCCATTTAGGGGTGCCTCAGGCACAGGGCAATAAACCCAGCCCTTACCCCTTAAGACGAGGATGCAGGTGCTGACTAGGGGTGGTGAATTGAGCTGATTTATTTTTAGCCCCCCCCCCCCCAAAAAAAAAAAAAACAAGGAAAAAAAAAAGAAGGAAGAAAAAAACAAGGAAACTAATAATTAAAAAGAAAATTTACTCTTTCATTATGAAATTAGATTGAAATTGTTTAGCAATTTATTTATTTATTTATTTATTGTGCTGCTAAACTTTTACAGTAGGTATGACCAAAATTTAAGTAGGACAGCACCTCCTCCTTTTCTTTAAAATTTTATAAAAAAATCTAAAATTGTAAATTGTAAATAAAGTCGTCGGGGTGGTTTAAAGTCGGTATCAGCCAAACAGCGAGGGAGTCTATCCCCTTTTCACTAGTGCTAGACCAAGGAGATTGTTTTTTAGCGTCTGATGTGGGGTGCCACATCTACCATCAGCTCCTCACTTTACCACACAGATCCCTGTGCTACACATATGTTGAGTTGGCAAGGGCCGGTATCGAACCACGAACCTTGAGGTTCCCAGCCGAACACTCTACTGACTAAGCTAAACCGGCTCTAAATTGTAAATTGTAACCTATTTTAATTTTCTTCAAGAGAGAAAAATACCTGACAAAAATGCACTATTTTGACGGAGGTAGATTTTAATTCATAAAAAATATGATTTTAAACATGTGACATAAAAAACAAACCTTCCGCTTCATAATTCAGTAAAAATTACATTAATATTCATTCAATTTTTTTTATAGTTTTGTCAACAGCAGATACTGTAATCAACCCGAGTCCTTTGTTTATCAAAAATGTGTTGATTTGGCATTAAATAACCCAAAAAAGATTGATAAGGAAAAGATTGAATCAACAAAACAACTAATCAAGTTTTGTTGAATTTTAATTCATGGTGTGTAGGGGTGGGGTTAAGAAACATGAGAAAATTTTGCCATACTTTACAGATAAACTCTTTCACTACCAGTTTTTTTTTGTAAGTTTTGGATATACAAAATTATGCTATGACATTTTAAAGGTTATGTGGGGATTAAAATAAAAATAAAATTTAAAAAACAATAAACTCCCATGGGCCTTCACCGGAAGAACCCTCCTCACATGTACGACAAAAAGGACTGTCCCCTGACCCCAAAAAGAATCTCTTGGCCATTTCAAGTCAGGCCTTAACTGAGTGTAGTCACTTCCTCAGTCAGGGCGATATCCCCTTGCCACAGGCGACTATGATGACCCAGTCAATAAAGCCTAGGTCATAAAACTACCTCCTGCCTTTGTCTCTTTCCTTTCGTTCCTTAAATTCCTTCTTTTCAGCACAACCACCCAATGAGATGGGGTATAAAGCAAAAAACCCTAAGAACACGCAACCAAGAATATCCAGTTACATTTAAACCTTGAAATACCCCAAAACCTCACCCTACCCCTTAGTTAACATGAAAATGAACTGAGACACTGGTCTTGTCAGTGAGAATGAAAGGGTTAAAATAAAATGACTGAAATTTTCTTTCAAACCAAATTTATTAAACCCGAAAAAACAATTTCACAAGAATGTCTTTTCTTTCAAATTCAAATAAAAAGTAAACTGACACTGTACGAGATCGCTTTGAACTCTGCGGGATTTCAGTTTTGTTTGTGTTTCAATATCTGAACTCAACAAATTAAGAGAAGGTATATTTGTGTTTTAGTTTTCTTTTCGTGACTGTATAAACTTGAACATGTATTAGTTGACTACATTTACAACCGACCAGAAATACATGCAGAAACGTGTCAATGATGAGTGTATATATATACAGACTGAAGGTTAAATCAAACTTAACAGACCTAATTTGATATATTAATGAATAAAAGATATAATGCACCAGTTATTTTAGTTAAAAAACTTTTACATTTTTTCAGGTCAGTTAACTTTGAACCACGTATCTTTGAGAATCTGTGTTATGCATCAAAGATATGTGGATCTTAAGTGCCTTAGTCTAGATGATCTTGATTCTTCCTCTGATCTCTAATTCACCCAGACTCCTTTCAAAATCCTTGGAGACCATTCCAAGTGCACCAACTACAAGTGGTATCACCGTCACCTTCATGTTTCCAAGTATTTGTCTATCTTTTCACTTTTTCACTCTGTTGTTGAGTTTGTTTATTTACTTATTATTGTTTTGTTTTTTTTAAGAAATAAATGCTTAAAACTTCTTTCAGTAGATAGAATTTTGGTTCATCTTTTTATCTTTTACTTTTTTAAAAAATTATTTGTAATAATTTTCATACAATTTTAATTTGGAAAATTAAAACCTGCATCTGATCTGGTGGGTGAGCCAAAATCGCATTGTCTCAGGGGATCGTCCCCAGCAGGCAATACCTGCCCCCCTGGCCTATAAAGGGCAGGGCCATGTTTATTGCCCGGTGCCTGAGGCACTTCAATAATGAGGAATGTCCGTGAGAGGACGCATTTGTTTGCACTGGCCATTGCATGAGCATTGGTTAGTGCATGGTTCCCCACATAAAAATGACTTTATGCTAATCTGGACTGGTGAAAGGCCTGGAAAAAATAAATAAATAAACCTGTTTTTTTGGGTAGTATGCACTTTAAAATGATACACTTGAATATTTTAAATCTATAGTCACTTTATACAGGTGAATAAGTTAAAAACACACACACACACACAAAAAAAAAAAAAAAAAAACACTTTTAGATATTTCTCTCAGTCGGTAGAGCATTCGGCTAGAAACCACATGGTTCCTAGTTCGATTCCGGTCCTCGCCAACTCAGCGTATGAGTAGCACAGGGATCTGTGGCGCTCCACCTCAGATGCCCAAAAAAACAATCTCCTTGGTTTAGCGCTAGTGAAAAGGGGATAGACTCCGTTGCTGATTGGCTGATACCAACTTTAGGCCGCCCCGACGACTTATATAAGTAAATATTTACTTGGATAAAGTGACAAAATTAAAAACATTTAAATGTGTTTTTAAAATGTATTTAATAAATAAGTTTTTTAAAAAAATAACACATATTTAGATATTTTAATTTAGTCAAATAAGTAAGTTTGAAAAAAAAACATTTAAATATCTTTGATTTAATCATTTTATACAAATTTGGGTAAAACTTGCAAATCATACTCAAAATCCCATGATATTACAGGGTGACCCAGAAAAAACAGAACCTAAATTATTTATTCATTTTCCCATTAAACTAGCCCTAAACCCTAACCCTAACCCTAACCCAACCCCCAACCCCTAGTTAAAATTAACAGTTTTATTACAAAATTTGTGGGTTCTGTTTTTTTTGTATACAGGGTGATCCAGAAAAAACAGAACATAAATTATTCATTTATTTTCCCATTAAACTAGCCCTAAACCCCAACCCTAACCCTAACCCCTAACCCTAAACCCCCCTAGTAAAAATTAACAGTTTTATTACAAAATTTGTGGGTTCTGTTTTTTCTGTATACAGGGTGATCCAGAAAAAACAGAACATAAATTATTCATTTATTTTCCCATTAAACTAGCCCTAAACCCCAATCCTAACCCTAACCCCTAACCCTAAACCCCCCTAGTAAAAATTAACAGTTTTATTACAAAATTTGTGGGTTCTGTTTTTTCTGTATACAGGGTGACCCAGAAAAAAACACAACTTAATTTATTTATTTATTTTCCCATTAAACTAGCCCTAAACCCTAACCCTAACCCTAACCCTTAACCCTAAACCCACCTAGTAAAAATTAACAGTTTTATTACAAAATTTGTGGGTTCTGTTTTTTCTGTATACAGGGTGACCCAGAAAAAACAGAACTTAATTTATTTATTTATTTTCCCATTAAACTAACCCTATACCTAACCCTAACCCTAACCCTAACCCTAAACCCCAACCCTAAACCCTAAACCCTAACCCAAGTTTTACCCAAGTTTGAAAATAAATTAAAAAAAGTTCAATTATTATAAAGTTTGACATTTATATTTGGTTATTTTTCTCCATAGGTTGGAGATATTGACACACACTACACATCATTTAAAAGCTTGGGCCCTTCTTCATTCATATACGTGATGACAATAGACTGGATGACTGGAACCCACCTAAATCATGGAAGAGAATAACTTGTATCATGATGATCTGCGCCAGCCATCAAAATAAGGAGATTATGGTTGCTGCCCAATGCTCCCTGAACACTGTAAAAACAATCAGGCATGAACTGGAGAATTGCAATGGAGACTACGAGGCTGTGGCTAGAAGAAAGCAACATAACAGACGATCTGATTATGTTCATACAGTATTTTTTCAGAGAGGGTATCAGGTTGAATTCAGATGCCTACGTCTAGTTACTAAACACTATAGTCAAGCCCTGGATAACAAGGCTAACCAATGGTAGGCCATATGTATGGCAGCAGGATTCGCCCCCCTGTCACACCTCTTGGAAAAGTAAAAAATGATTGTCAGTGAATTTTTACGACTATACCAGTCCCAATGTTTGGCCTCCGAACTCCCCAGATCTTAACCCCATACTACAAAAGCCCAGTTAATCAACAGAATTAAGGTAGTTTTTGAGACCCTTCGCAGGGAAACTGTAACATCAGCTTGCTCCAGGTTCTGGAGCAGGATTGAGGCTATGATCGATGCTAATGGCGATTATTTTGAGTGAAACTTGTTGACAATAATGTAATTTCCGTGCCTGATGAATTTCTTTGCAATGCATTAAATTTTGTTGTTACGAAGCACTTTTTCTTTTTCCTTATGAAACCTTATATATATATATATATATATATATATATATATATTCAAACTATATAGTAATTGAACTATATATATATATATATATATATATATAATAAAGGAAGAACTCAATACAGTCATCCCATAATAAATTTATTTCGACAAAAATTGGGGCCCATATAAATCTAAGTTGATTTAAACCGCTCCCCAAATTTTCGCCTCATCAGATGGGTAAGTGAATTGAGACCCATCTGATGAGGCGAAAATTTGGGAGCCGGTTTAAATCAACTTAGATTTATATGGGCCCATGACAATCAGGTTTCGAATCACACACGGGCGGTCTTTGTATCTATAGCTCTGCTGATGAGCCTAATAGGCCGAAATGTACATACAGAGATTGATTTTTCTCGATTGTTTAGCCTTAAATTTAATAGGTAATCCCGCCTAATTAATTAATTAATTATTAATTAATTAACTTTCATAAAATTAGGTTCGACTTCATTTAAACACATATTCTCCCAAATATTGTCGGCTGAAAATAGCCATATCACAAACATCGTCTGTTTGTTTACTTCTCGTAAGTTCATGTAGAGGTCACTTAAGAGGAATATAAATACCTACTCCTTAACAAAACGAAGAAATCTGCTAAGTCCGTTTGGTGTGGTGGTAGAGACGCTTGACAGTCAGCTTGACAATCAGGTTTCGAATCACACACGGGGCGGTCTTTGTATCTATAGCTCTGCTGATGAGGCCTAATAGGCCGAAATGTACATACAGAGATTGATTTTTCTCGATTTGTTTAGCCTTAAATTTAATAGGTAATCCCGCCTAATTAATTAATTAATTATTAATTAATTAACTTTCATAAAATTAGGTTCGACTTCATTTAAACACATATTCTCCCAAATATATATATATATATATATATATATATATCAAACATTTTACTCTGATGAAGGCTGTTATTCTTTGTATGCTTAAATATTTCATAGTTTTCTATTATTATTATTTTATTTTATATCTAAAATAATAATAAATAGAATACATGTGTACATGAATAAACTCCTGGCCGAAACACATGTTAGTAACTCAAATTAAATCAATTTTATCCATTCAACATTTTCTTTCCTTTATTTATTTATCCTTTCAACATATATATATATGAGCGCATCTAAGCGAATATATATATATATATATATATATATATAATATATATATATATATATATATATATATATATATATATATATATCGCTCAGATGCGCTTATATGTAAACATATTTAAACGCATATCAACCTCTATCTCATCAATTTCTTAATAAGGATTATAAGTATGGATTGTCTGTTTCTTAATCCTCTTCGTCTTCAGTCTTTATAAATAACCTAAGGGCGATCCTAACTTAAAAGACCCTAATCCTTATATTTGTGTCATTGTCAACTCCTTTACCCAAGTCTTGCCTACAATATTCTTTATATCATTATATGGTTGCAATGCCAGGTTCATCTAATTCATCAGTGAAATGCAGTTGTACTGCTGGCTGACTGACCGACCAACTCTTTCTTTCTTTCTTTTTTCTTTCTTTCTTACTTACTTACTTACTTTCCCTATTTAACTTTCTTTCTTTCTTTCTTTCTTTCTTTTCTAATTTGGCTATTTATCTTTCTTTCTTTTTCTCTTCTTCCTTTCTTTCTTCAAAACACATTTTACATTAAAAGGAAAGCACTGAATAATAATAGCAGCAACAAGTGAATTTGTCACATAACACAACACTCGAGGAGAACGAAGAAGGATGATACCATTGAGATGGAAATCCCTTTTAAAAAATACAACTACTTGCGACTTTGGTCACGTAGTAAATAAAACTACTGAAAAAGTCCAATACAATCTATCAGTACTGGGCTGGTTAGGTTCTTTAACACACACACACACACACACACATACACATACACACACACACACACACACATGTAAAACTTGGAGAAAGAGACCTTAGCGTTTAACATCAAGAAAAGCAATCAATGAATCAATCAATCAATCATGATTCTCGCTGGGATGGCATCGTCTGTCCCAACTCCATGCAGCAACTGCCTTAACCCATTGATAAAAACAAAGATGCGCTCAGAATGAACGAAAATAAAAAAGAAAGGTAAAGGAATAAATAAAAGTCCAGTTCTTTGTTGTTGAAGCGCCCATCACGACGACAGGTTTACACATGACACTCACCTGCTCGTGATATAATCATCTTGAGTCAGTGAGGAGGAAAAGTTAGAAAACGAAAAAAATAAAAATAAAATAGATTTGAAAAAATATAAGATGAATATCATTGTTGTTATCATTATGAAGGTGATGATGTTTTTTATCCGACCGGGTCACCTCTTGATTATTTTGGTTACAATTTTACAACAACAATCGAGGGCGCTGCCCCAACCTCGAACAGAATCACCCTCGACAACAACAGAATGGGATCTTTTACCAAGCTATACTTTTCAAAGTAAGTTTTGTTTATTAACTAAATTCCTTTTTCTCTTTCTTTCTTTACCCTTTCCTTTTTTTAAAGTTCAAATGCCCCGGGTTTTGATGGGGGTGGGATAGTCATTAACACCTGAAAAATGTATAAGGAAGGAAAGACAAGATTTTAAAAAAAATATTTCACATGCAAAGAGAAATTTTCAAAATACTCGATCGATAGTAAAATAAAGTACATTTTTTAAAAAGCTTGTGACACATTTGATTAAAAAGAAATAAAGAAAAATTAACGGAGTTTTAAAAATAAAAACGCTCTTTTTGGATAAGGGAAATATGGAAATATCTCTCCAAAGGATAAAATGTCAAATAATATTTGACATTTTAAACTTTGGGGAGATAAAATGATTACCTGTCCCTATTTGACAAATGAAATGAAAATAGTAATTATTTTATTTAAATGTTTATTTATTATGACAAATCGAATCCCATGTGTTATTTGTGTATGTGAGGAGCTATTTTAATTTTACCCTCTTTCATACAATCATTAAAAAAAACTTTTATGAAATTATGTCGACGAAAGTAAATAAAATAAAACATGACTTTAAAAAAAGGATTTCAAAATAGTTTGATAGTTGATTTATTTACCTTCCCGCGAGTGCAAAATTTGACAAGATCTTTTTGCTTTTTTTTTTTGCTTTTTTTCCTGAGGCTTGTCTACAGGTTATTTACGATCACGTTTAAAAGAGACATCCTAATTTTTTTTTAAAGAGTGTTATTGTAAGCAAACAAAGTCAATTGATTTAAAAAATGTTTTTTGTTTTGTTTTGTTTTTTATCTTTTGTATTATATGTCAAATTAAAATGAATAGTAACTCGTATAATCCAAATTTAAATTTCAAGAATCTCATATAAATCCAGTTATGTTAAAGCTATTTTACAGCGTTATACTGACCAGTTAAGACAAATATAAAACTACATCAAATTTTTAAAATTATTAAAAAAAACAACAATAAAAACAAAAACTAAAAAAAAAAAAATTAAAAACAAACAATAAAAAACTGTCTTTAAATCATAAGGTAAAAAATGACAATTTTTCATATTTACTTTCCCCCAATTTTTGTATAGTGTTTTTTTAAGAATTACAAATTACAAATTTACGTTATTTGTTTAAATATCGTAAATTTTGAATTTTGAATTCTTAAAATAAAAGTTAAGAATAAAGTTTTATTTATTTATTTATTGCATTAATCAGAAAAACAAAAATGAAATAAAATAAAATGAATTTTTCAAGAATAAGACAAAGTCTTAAACGGATTTTTAAAAGAATATTTTAAAGTTTGAAAGTTAAACAAATAAATGATTTGGCTAGAGAATTTGGGAAGAAAAAAAAAACGAAAAACTTGTTAGATCATTTTCATTTAAAACCTTTGGTTTTCAAATTGTGTGTACTAGCTACTGGCAAAATGAGCCTAAAATGCGTTTTTGACAAAATGACTTTAGCCCCCCCCCCTACAGAAAATAATTTACCAAAAATCAGGGAATTATCGAATTTTAATGAAATTTTCAGTGTTTATTTAACAATGAATGATCTTTATAATGCATTATTTATTTTATTTAAAATCTTTCTCATTTTTTCAGGTCGCTTAATTTTGACCCCCCTTATGTTGGGAGCGTAACATTTTTTCAAGTTGGTCTTATATTGTACTAATTACAGTATAAATAAAGAGATAAAAGACCGAAGTTAGGAATAGAAACAAAAAAAAATTTTACGGTGGCTATTCTATAGAAATAAGCACCGAAAATCGAAAAATAAAATGTAAAAAAATAATAGATAATTAATTTTTTGGAGATTTTTTTTTACTCATTTCGATAATTATTTAATTGGCTATTATCTTATAAAAGAAAAAATTATACATCGATATTTTTTCTGCTTAAAAAGGGCGAGGGTAAATTTTCAATCGAATTTTTCTTCAAAAAGTATACTTTGATGCAATGAAATAAGGTTTGCATTAAATAGATATTTATTTCTAGAATCTAAAAATATAACATTTTAAACTTAACATCAGATTTTTCACATTTTAAATGAATTTTATATATTATTTTTTCATAGCAAAAATACTAAATTAAAGTTTTGAAATAAAATAACTGATGCATTATAAAATTCATTAATTGATAAATCAATACTGAAAATTTCATTAAAATCGGATAATTACCTGATTTTTGATAATTTTTTTGCAATCGCGAATGTTACAGTAAAATTGTAAACAAGCACTTAAAACCATCGAAAAATAGACAGAATGGCGGATCGCGTCTAAATTGACCAAAACAAATCCCTTTAAATGTATTAAAAATAAACTGCATATGTAATGATATTTTTCTTTTCTTAATGATGGTTACTACTTATCGATTTAGTTTGGCCTTAAATAATAGATTTAATTATTTTTAATTCGCTTATAAAATTCGTAGCAGACGACAAAAATGCCAGTTCCTAGTGTACACAACACAGCAAGAAACACTCATCTTTGTATTTGATAATGTTGTTCTCTCTCTCTCTCTCTCTCTCTCTCTCTCTCTCTCTCTCTCTCTCTCTCTCTCTCTCTCTCTCTCTCTCTCTCTCTCTCTCTCTCTCATTTCCTATAATCATCTCATATTTAATCTCAAGTATGTCAGTTTGAGATAATTAAAAATTAGATGTCCACTTTACTGGTCATCTAATTTGTTATTGTTTGATGAAAGAGAAGAAGAATTTGTATTTACTGTTACAAATATTGTTAGATTATTGTAGGAATTTTGTTTTAAATATTCTTCTTCGAATTATGTACAAGGTGGTCTGAAAGTCTTGTCCCCCCTACATATTGTTTTAACTTTCATCATTTTTTACTTCTAAAAATAACTACATAATTTATATTAATAAAACAAAAACATCTTTAAAAATTAAATCATTTTTTTTTAGAAATTCAGGTTGTATTATATTAGAGTTAAAATAATAATATAATAATTATATTATTATTTTAACTCTAAAAATATGTAGGGGGTGACAAGACTTTCTGACCAGCCTGTACATTTTTTTTTAGCTTTTAATGTTATGTTATACCACCTCGTCATCGAATTTTGGAAAGTAAAAAGTTTACATTTGAAATATTAAACAGATATCATACAATCTGCATATACATTGTCTTAGACACAAAACGATTTTGAATAGTAAAATTTAAATAATGTAATAAAATAACCCATTATAGTTTATACCCCATCTTTTTAAACCTGGTGGTTTTCGTAAAAAAAAACAACAAAAACAAAATAAAACATTCTATCTTTTTGTTTGATCTGGAGTCGATATTACTTGGATTTAAAAAAAATCATTTGACTGAATTTGACAACCCGTTGGGTTCTTGTTGATGCATATTGATTATTGTAAATGATTGATTGATTTAGCATTTTAGAGTTATTTCCATCAATTCGAAAATTTGGGTGATTAAAACATGTCGTTCAGCACTGATGCTGACCTCACAGAATCTCCCTTACCCCTGAATTAAAATTCAACAAAATTTGGAAAAAATGAATGAAACTTAACTTACTTTTTGCTGTATTATTGTATTTACCGCGTACCCCACATGTACGGATCAGGCACAAAGTCCCTATTAACGTGGGACCACCCACGAGCCGAAGCCCATGGAGTGGCAGGTGAAAAATTGCGTCGATCCCGTCGGCATTCCCCCTCAAGGGGGGCGCCTCAGGCGCTGGGCAATAAACCCAGCCCTGCCCCTTTAAATCGAGGGGCAGGTGTTGCCTGGGGGGATGGCCCCCTGGGATCGACGCTATTATTATAACAGACCCGGTCCAGTGGCCGAAGCTCACCGGACCCCCAGTCGAAACCGGGCGTGAATGAAGAGGAAGTTTTAAAAAATCACATGTAAAAATTATTTGTTTTACTACAGTCTTTTAAACGGAAGAATTTTATAAATTAATATCTGTATCTGTCAAAATAGCGCTTTTTTTCTCTCTTATGTGATTTATTTCATTATTAAAATTAAGAAATTCATAGAAATATTTTTATATGTAACTTTAGGCTCTGTTCTTGTAGGTACCACCAAATTCGTCACGTGATCAGTTTAGGCCATATTGAAGGAAGAAACCTAAATATATTTTTACTTTTTTTAAAAAAGTTCGCAAAAAAAAAAAGAAATAATGAACATAAAGAGTTGTTACAAAGAAAAACTGTTAATTCAAAAATCAAATTATCTGATTGGGGAAAAATAACTCATCGTTATCGTGAAAAATAAGTAAAACAGTCCGTTTTTTTTACAACACGGCCAGTTTCTTTATTGATATTTTTTAGCAGAATTCTGTATTCATGCTTCTTTTACTAAAAACACTCTGGCATTGAGATTTATAAAAATATTTTAATAATTATTCAGACTCTTATCTTTATAGAAAAAACGTAAAAATCGTTTTTTGTCGGTTCATTTTTTCATATTTCATAAGATAAAATAAGGGGGTTGTAGACCTCGTAAAAAATATTTCCCCTAATATATTTTAGAAAAAAACTATTTCAGACAGGTTTTATTTTCGTGAAAATTGGACCATTAATTGATTTTTCATAGAATTTTAAAAAAAGCCTCTAGTCATAACTTGTTTTTGGCTATGTTAAATTTCAATTGATTTAACGGTACAAAAATGTAAACATTGTTTTTCGTTTATAAGTTTCATTATTTCCGTAAGCTGAATTTTTTTTTTAAATCATCAGGAGTTTTTTTAATGTTTCTTGTTTCGAATGGACAAAAAGTTTTCAAGATAATATTAACATTTATGCAAGTTTCATTGTTAAATATAGGGGGGGGGGTAATTTCACAGGAAAAATTGGTGGTACCTAGTTCTTAGAGAAAAAAATTCAATTCCTGGACGAAGCCACGGTATTAATGATTAATCCAACTATTCTCCCTCCAGCTATGGGTAAATAGTAGGGCAGACTGGGGTCTTTAACCTTGGTTAGGCAACCAGTCTAGGAGAAGAAAAACTGAATTCAAACCTGGTCACTACTAGAATAGACTCAGTCCTACTATTTCAATTTGAAGAAGAAGAAAAAAGAAAAAAATAGATTTTTTAAAAATTACCCTATGTGGAATTGCCCATCTACTTGAGAATGTTATCACTGTAGAGAAAATATAAACAGTGATGTTAAGTATCACTTAACATGTAAATTTGTGCAAACACAATGCATATATCTCGCTACCTTCCCTTACCCCTCAGGTCTCGGGGAAATGACCCCCACGGAAGGGATTGAACAGAAAGCTAAGTTTGCTGTTGTTTACCCTCTCATGGATTTTTATCGGTGACGATTTGCTAATTAATTAAAACTTGATTTTTAATTTAATCCCCAAGGAAAGAAAAAAAAAAGACAAACCCTAAAACAAACAAGGTTTTTTAAAAATAATCTGAAATAACACATCCTTTCTGCTTTTCTTTCTTTCTTCCATTCAATCTTGGCGAAAATAGACTCGTTTATTTCTATTTATTTATTTATTTGTTTATTTATTTATTTGTCTTGTTATTCATTCACAACAATTGTCAGTTGTTGTCATAGCAACCGCCGGTTGTTTACGTTTTCCATGAAACCATAAATTAAGGAGGAGACTAAACACATCAACATATATTTATTACAATTTTCTATTTGTATTGTGTTATAAGATTTGTAGACGCGAATGAAAACCCAAAACATTACTCTCTACATCTTCATAACTATACACTTAGAAAAACATATTGTTATGATGATGTAGAGTTATTTTTGTTTTTTGTTCAAATCTATAAGTGCAGGACACACAGTGAGGAACGGACTCGTTATTCAGTAGTAATGATCTTTGAATCCATCTTGGTAATCAATAACCACAATTTAGAACTTAAGCTCTGGCACACAGGCCTCAGCTTATGGTACTTGTTCTTCTTAAGTGGTCACTCATCTAAATAAAGAACAAGCTCATTGCTACTTAACTTCAGTGCTCTAGCAGGAACTGGTGCATTAAGCACAATTTGACCATTGGTTGATATATATATATATATATATATATATATATATATATATATATATATAGAGAGAGAGAGAGAGAGAGAGAGAGAGAGAGAGAGAAACACAATTTTTATGGACAATAAAAGGTGACAAATTCAGATTAAAACATCACCGAATTTGTCACCTTTTATTATCCTTAAAAATTGTGTTTCTCTATGAATTATTTTGGATTCGGTGATGTTTGTTTTAATCCGAATTTGTCACCACATATATATATATATACTATAAAAAAGAAGGTCTGCAAAATGGATTATGTTTTTTGTTTTTTTTAATTATTATTTTACATTTGCGACATGTGTTTCAGATCTTCTAATATCTTCTTCAGGCATTAATTAACCATATTCTGAATATTCAAAATATGGTTAATTAATGCTTGAAGAAGATATCAGATCTGAAACTTTGCAGCTCCCATCTAGTTTATTCTCTAGGCGCTTCGTTAGGATCCAAGTTGTGCAGCCATACAGCAGCACTGACTCGATAACACCTTGGAAAAATTATCTCTTTAACTTGTCTGTAAGTCCATATATATATATATATATATATATATATATATATATATATTCATAGGTGGGTTACCAGGTAATTTGGTATTAGAATGATTCTAAGCTGGACCATTCTTCCAATGGTAAAATGTTAGAGAGTTCAGGTCCAATTTGAGAGCTCGATGTTTGATTTTTTTAAACAGAGCAATATAATTAGTAAAGCTTTAAAAAATGGCTATTTTGTGGTTAAGGTGCCATTTCCACTTACAGGTATCTGAATATACTAATGAGCTTTTTTCTTTACTAAATATATATATGTATATAAGCAATGATCGTCTGTTTAGAGACTGGATCTCTCTGGTGATCGTAAAATATATAAACAAATCTATGTATTTAATAGTTTAAACACCACCCCTTTACGGCAGCTGTCAAATGACCAAGAGGTTAACAAATCGGGCGGATGAAAAGACAGTCAGGTTTTGCTCCCGGTCAGAGGTAGTTGTTGTGTCTAGCCATACTGAAGAGACATGAAATGTCTAAACACAGTGTCTGTGGATGAGCTAGGCAGTTGGGGTTCGAATCACACAAAAAGTGGCTTCCAGTCTATATCTCTGCTGATGAGGCATAATAGGCCGAAATGTACATACAGAGAATGACTTTTTCTCGATTTGTTTACGCTTTACATTTGAACAGATATATTCGCCTAATTCATTAATTATCAACTAATTAATTTTCAAATTAGGTATGACTTCAATTAAGCACATATTCTCCCAAATATATATATATATATATATATATATATATATATATATATATATATATATATATATATTAACCAATGGTCAAATTGTGCTTAATGCACCAGTTCCTGCTAGAGCACTGAAGTTAAGTAGCAATGAGCTTGTTCTTTATTTAGATGAGTGACCACTTAAGAAGAACAAGTACCATAAGCTGAGGCCTGTGTGCCAGAGCTTAAGTTTTAAATTGTGGTTATTGATTACCAAGATAGATTCAAAGATCATTACTGCTGAATAACGAGTCCGTTCCTCACTGTGTGTCCTGCACTTATAGATTTGAACAAAAACTAAAAATAACTCTACATCATAATAACAATATGTTTTTCTAAGTGTAGATGGATTCAAAGATGACACTGACACCAAAAGAGGAATTTTGATAGGATTTTACCTTAGAGCCGTTCGCATCTGCACACCTAAGTACTTAAATGATGAATTCATTTACATAGAGAACGCTTTCCAAAATCACCTTTGTCCCAAGTTCTTCATACAACACGCTAAGTCCAAAGCCCTCATATTAATGTAGTGCAAAGGGAAATGCAAACAGACTCATCCAGGATGTGAATCTGGGTCTCCAATTCCATATCTTATGACATTAACCATTATGCAAGAGCGCCTAGGATTAGTGGCTCTCCCTACTAATTCTATCCAGGATCAGAGTGTAGTATCTGCACCCATTCAAATCAAATCAAAAACATTATTTTAAAATTCAAAATTAGAATAATCATAATGTTTATATATATATATATATATATAGTCGACAGGGCGGCCTAAAGTCGGTATCAGCCAGTCAGCGAGGGAGTCTATCTCCTTTTCAATAGCGCTAGACCAAGGAGATTGCTTTTAGCATCTGAGGTGGAGCGCCACACCTACCATCAGCTCCTTACTTTACCGCACAGATCCCTGTGCTACTCATACGCTGAGTTGGCGGGGACCGGTATCGAACTAGGAACCTTGTGGTTTCTAGCCGAACGCTCTACCGACTGAGCTAACCCGGCCCCTAGATTGTCTTTAGATCTGTAAATGAAATAAGCTTTAGAGTGATGGTCTGGACAAAATGAAAATACTTTTGAAGGTATCCTAATACTTATATAAATATTTCTTTATGAATTGTATGAAAGTATGCTGAAAATTTCCCGTTTTAGTAAATGTGAATGTCAGTGTGTCACATTTTTTTTTTACTTTACTCCTAGAGGCCATAGCCCACCGTATCATACCATTTCGGAATCAGGCTAACTCTGTGAGCAAATTAAAAACATTATGGGCCAAACCTGGACCCACAATCCAGAAATTTTGGATTTTTAAGTTTTAATTACTGGGATGGTTTTTTGGAAATTTTTACATGATTTTTTGGAACAATTTTTTTTGTATGATAACAATTTTTACAACATAGAAATAAATTTTGGAATAATTGGTTTAATTGCCCCCCCCCCTCTATAGGGCGCTAGATATTTATATGTCTGGATTTTTGGGGGTGGGGGGAGGTTCTTATTGTGAATTTACTTTTAAGGAAGTATTAAACATAATTTTGACATTTCGAAATTCAAAAAATTTCTTCTTTTTTGTTTTTGTTTTTTTTTAAATTGGAAATAGATCACTAATTAGGACTGAGCCTATTCTAGTAGTGACCACCCCAAGCAGATTTAACAGGTTTGAATTCAGAGTTTTTCTTCTCCTAGACTGGTTGGCTAACCAAGGTTAAAGAGCCCAGTCTGCCCTACTATTTACCCATAGCTGGAGAGAGAATAGTTGGATTCATACCTTACCCAAGGGTATTAGCGCTGTGTGAACTGTGGCTTCGTCCATGAATTAAACTTGGGTCGACAAGTCCATTTCCTGCGACTCTAACCAGTACACCACTGCACTTTTTTTTTATCGGTATATTTTATTCCTTGTCATTTTCAAAATCACTACAAGATTTCAATGGTTACAGATACAACACTCTGATTTTAGACAGAAGTACTGGGGAATAACTCTTTGATCCTAGGCAGAGTACACACATACAGAATTCTGATCCTAGTAAAAAGTGCTGATCCATATGTAAATAATCCTGTAATTTTTCTACTCAAGGGGAATTATCCAATCAAAATGAGTGTTTTTTTCTCTGATATCTTTAAGAACCCAAGCTAATTTGATAAAACTGTTGTGTGGAAATTTGAATGAAGTGTTTTCTCTCAGCTTGTCAATTGAATAAATCTCATTCACTTTTTTTTAATAAGGATCAGACTCTTTAGTTTAACAACCCCTTTTTTTTTAATGTGTCAGGTGAGAGCTTACATTTTCAGCAAGGAAGATTACGACTTGATCCAATTGACTAAACAGATTACATTTCTTACTCCAAAAACTGCTTAATAAAAAAAAAAATTAAAAAAACATAACACAGATTCCAATATATTATTATTATTATCATTATTATTATTAGTATGAGTTTTTCATATCAGCGTTAGCTGATGGTATTTCACTGGAGGCTGAGTGACAACAAGTCTCCTCAGGTCTCCAGGAATTATTATTATTATTATTATTATTATGAGAGTTTTTTTTACACCAGCGTTAGCTGATGGTATTTCACTGGAGACAAGTCTCCTCAGGTTTTCAGGACTCTTCTGCTGAGTATTCTAGCCGATTGCAGCAATGCTGTTGTCTGGATGGTCTCAATTCTTCCTCTGGTTTCCAGATCCTCCAGTCTTTTTATAATTGGTATCATTTTGACCCTCATATTCCACAGCTTTTTCAATTCTCTGGCAAGGTCCAGGTATTTGTCCATCTTTTCGTTTTCCTTCATCTTCACTCTATGATCTGCTGGAACTGCAAGGTCCACCAGTTAACAAGTTCTCTTTTTTTCATTAATCAACACTAGGTCTGGTCTCCTTGCTGGGTATTATTATTATTATTATTATTATTATTATTATTATTATTATTATTATTATTTCATTTTTTTTTTTCACTCCTTATGAGCTTTTCACGCCAGTTTTAACTGATGGCTTTAGTGACAGCAAGTTCCCTTGGGTTTCCAGGATTCTTTTAAATATTCTGGCTGATCTTTACAGTGCTGTGGTCTAAATGGTCTTAATTCTTCCTCTGATTTCTAGTCCCCCCAGGCTCTTTTCTAGGCCTTTCCAGGAACCAACCCTAGGATACCAACTACAACTTGTATCACTATCACCTTTGTGTTCCACAGCTTTTTCAGCTCTCTAGCAAGATCCAAGTATTTCTATATCTTTTTGCTTTCTTTCATTTTTATACTATGGCCTGCTGAAATGGCAAAATCCACCAGATGACAAGTTCTTTTCTTCTTGTTAACACTAGGTTGAGTATTATTTTGCTCCTTGGGAGTTTATCACACCAGCTTTAACTGGAAGAGCACAGTAACCCAATAACAATGGCACAGCATAGCAAGATTTTTAATAGAGCAATATACTTAAAAATAAAATGCTTTGTTGGATTATTCTGAGGTATAAGGTGTGCTGAAGACCACGACTTATATTTATAAACTGTTCCAAAACAGCGATAGCTGAATCAGCCAATCAAAAACGCCCAAACATATATTTAATTTACTAATTAATTTTGATAACATATCTTAGAATTACTTGCTGGAGAAGGACAGACCAATAGATGAGGTTTATACAACTCTCTACTTCAAGACAGGATAAGCTCTGATACAACTCAGGATGGATCAGCGGACAAGGATTAAAACTGATACTACATCTTTCTACTTCAAGAAAGGATCAAACTTTATGCCACAAGAGATCTCCACTGTAAAACTGTTTTCAACTACAGTCATAAAATGGCCACACGAATCATAACATGCTCTAACATAGAAAATAATGCAATTTTCAGTTCAATTTACAATTAAATGATTATCCTGTGGGGTCTGCATTTACGCTGGATGTCATTTTTTAATCATCCATATTCTCACAATTATGAAGATAAATATAAAATGCTAATTAGAATCTTTTACTCCATCCTAAATAGAAACATTAATATCATTGGTAGTTAAAACTATAACTCCATGGATTTTCTGAGTTTTCTAATTACTGTTACTGTTAATGCTGCGGTATTCACTCTGGGTTGGTTGAGCTGGTTACATCCAACAAATTCACCGGATCTCATTCGATTGTATGATCTTGATGGTGCGGCAGCCGCTATCCAGTAACCGTACCTCTGAGAGGCAGGTGACATTGATGCCATACTGGTTTTGATGGTGCGGCAGACGCTATCCGGTAACCATACCTCTGAGAGGCAGGTGACATTGATGCTATACTGGTGAGGAGAACACATCGTAAGAGCTTGTGTTTCTTCAAGTTTTGTCTAGTATAAATCTGTTGGCCACAGAATCACTTGTGGATCTATAAGTAGTAAGGGTTTTTGTGGACAGATTCAGAAAGCATTGCATTCATTGTGGATACACAGATAAACAGGTACAAACAAGCATTATTAATATATAATGAGTAGCCATGACAGTCAATCAAGCTGTGCGCCCTCCACCACTCCACTCTCTTTGAAATTGAGTGAAAACTTTTTTAATCTTCTTTACTACAAAGAAATGTCTTGTCAGCCAATTTCTGACAAGCATGGTGTGTCACATGGGAATTTTTTCTTTTAACAGATTACACATTCTTTTTTGTTAGTATTAGATATTCATAAATGATTTGTCTTATCAATATTTTATATTAACAAAAAGAATTTTTGGATGTGCATAGAGTTGTCAGTGACAGTTGAGTACACAGTGATAGAGATGCCAAAAGATAGGAATTAAATAGAGAGCTATGAACAGAGTAAGATAGATAGATAGATAGATAGATAGATAGATAGATAGAAATACTGAGATTGATAGAAATACTGAGGTAGATAGATAGAAACTGAAAGATAGATAGATAGATAGATAGATAGATAGATAGATAGATAGGTAGGTAGGTAGGTAGAAACAGACTGAGATAGATAGAAACAGGCTGAGATAGATAAATTGATAGAAACATACTTGAGTATAGAGATGCCAAAAGATAAGAATTAAATAGAGAGCTATGAACAGAGTGAGATAGATAGATAGATAGATAGATAGAAATACTGAGATTGATAGAAATATTGAGGTAGATAGATAGAAACTGAAAGATAGATAGATAGATAGATAGATAGATAGATAGAAACAGACTGAGATAGATAGAAACAGGCTGAGATAGATAGATTGATATAAACATACTTGAGTATACAGAGATGCCAAAAGATAAGAATTAAATAGAGAGCTATGAACAGATTGAGATAGATAGATAGATAGATAGAAAACACTGAGATTGATAGAAATACTGATGTAGATAGGTAGAAACTGAAAGATAGATAGACAAATAGATAGATAGATAGAAGACAGACTGAGATAGATAGATAGAAACATACTGAGATAGATAGATAGAAACAGATTGAGATAGGTAGGCAGATAGATAGATAGATAGATAGATAGACAGATACATAGACTGATAGAAACAAATAGACTGAGATTGATAGATACATACATACATGCAGAGATATAAATTGAGATGTACTAACAAACTCAGAATAATAGGTAGATATGAACAGACTGAGATAGATAGATAAATTGATAGATAGACAGATGAATAGACTGATATATACATACATATATATGATAGATGAACAGACTGATATATATATATATACATATATATACATACATATATATATACATACATATATATACATACATATATATCATAGATGAACAGACTGATATATACATCTAATATATAAAACAGAGATTTTGGTATGTACGTGTCGACGTATAACTCAAAAACGGGAGGTCACTGAGATTTAAAATCTTGCATACACATTGATATCGTTCTAACTAAGAAAAATTCCAAATTTGGTTATTGATTTTTACTGATTAAGGGATTTAATCGATTAATCAAACAAAAATCAAACGATTTTTCGAAAGCCATAGCATAGCTGCTGCTGCTGCTAATGCTTGGTCTATCAGCGGATGCTCGCCTGACTGTTTATCAGCAGAAAGAAGAAAAGAAAGAAACAACGAAAATGTTAGCGACTCGCCTGGCTGTTTTAGCAGTAGAAAGAAAGAAAGAAAGAAAGAAGAAAGAAACAATGAAAATGTTAGCGACAAACTAAATTTTAACGTAAAATAAATTCGTTTTTTATAATCTTTCTAAATATTTATTTATATTTATCGTATGTTTTTGAAACTAACTTTTATTGTACAATGTACACTCACTTAATTTAAATTGTTGTCATGCACAAAAAATTGTAGAAAAATGAAAATTGTTTCAAAACACAAGTTTACGGTTACATTTTTTTTAAATAAGATTTTAAATGTCAATAAAAATCAGTCACCAGTATAGAGTTGTATAAATGTAAATAAAAAAAAATGATAAAACGAGTTGTTTTGTAATTAATACTAATGGTTTTAAAAAAAAGTCTTAATAGTTTAGAGAACTAATGAAAACGTTTTAAAATGTAAGCAAAAATAGATATTGCATTCTCTTTATCGTTAAGAATTGAATTGTCATGTAGAAAAAATTCAAAGAAATAAATTACAATCTATTTCTAACTTATCAAGCAATTAAAAACTGAATTTAAAATTGTCCCCAAATACTATTATTATTTTCAAACTGGAGTTTCAGTGAAACTTTTCGTGAAAAGAAGAGAAAATAATCTTGCTCAATTTATAATTTGTACGAGTCTTTATCAATTGAATTATTTTTTATAGCGAGTTAGAAAAAAGTTATTTTGCTTCGGACAGCAAAAGTATGTTTTAACGAAAAATCAAATCTTATTCATATCGCAATCTTTTTATTCCTGTCTTTAAAATATTAATTTAGATAGAAAAGAAATGAAATAATCTGTCTTACAAATATTTATTTGGTAAGAAAGAGCGAAGTAAAAAAAACAATAATAAGCGCTTATTATTTATTAAATAAATAATAAGCGCTTATTATTGTTTAATACATTTTATTTCGTTTATTTAATAAATATAATATAACTCAACTTTGTATATATACGAAAAAATTAAAAACAAAAGAATTTTAGAAAGAAAAGCCTTTTACAAAAATAGAAAGTTAAATTATAACTACTTATTTCGTAACTAAGTAAACATAGTTGTATTCGTATTGTAATAAAAATAAAACAAAAATTATAATAAAAATACGATGTAGTTAACATTTCGTATATAAACAAAACAGTGTATGATATGTTCTTACCTTAAACATAAAATAAAAATGATTTTAATGTACGTAACTTGAATGAGAAAATGTGTTCTTTAATTTATCATAATTCTAATGATAAATAAATAGGCAGATTTTTTTTAAAATTAAGGGCGGACCTGAACTTTTGGAACACCCCTCTAAAATTTTTGTTTTTAATTTTTTTTTTCTTCTTTCAATGGATTATTATCGATTGCACACCAATCTATCAGACTGTAAAAAAAAATTCAAAAAGTTATTTATTTTTCGAGTTTTCAGGGGTGCTCAGTTTCCCGTATAAGTTTATCGTAAATTGAACCCCCTTATCGGAACCGCTAAAAGAAAATTTTATTTAAATATTTATTTTTCCTTCAATGGATTATTATCGATTACACACCAATCAATCAGATTTTTTTAAAATTCTTGAAAGTTCTTTATTTTTTGAGTTTTCAGGGGTGCTCATTTCCCCGTATAAGTTTATAGTAAATCGAACCCCCATATCGGAACTGCTCGAAAGGAAACTGGCGCAAATGTGTCAAAGTTAGGGTGGCCCAGAAAAAACAGAACCCAAATTATTTATTTATTTTCCCATTAAACTTACCTTAAACACCAACCCCAACACCAACCCCTAACCCTAACCCTAACCCCAAATCCTAACCCCCCTACTTGAATTTAACAGTTTTATTACAAAATTTGTGGGTTCTGTTTTTTCTGTGTCACCTTAATTTTGATACCTTAGTGCAAATTCAGTCCAACTGTTAAGATAGAGCGGTTTCGATATGGGGGTTCGATTTACTATAAACTTATACGGGGAAATGAGCACCCCTGAAAACTCGAAAAATAAATAACTTTTTTTAGTTTTTTTTCTTTACAATCGGATAGATTGGTTTGCAATCGATAATAATCGATAATAAAAAAAAATAATTAAAAACGAAAATTTTAGAGGGCGTGGGGTTCCAAAAGTTTAGGTCCGCCAAATTAAGTCACCACTTTTTTCTCTTTTTTTTTTTAGTCCGGTCATGGACCGGGTACTTTAGCTAGTACATATATATATATATTGAAAAGTATATAAGAGTATGTATATAAAAGAAAGTATATATAGAAAAGTATATATATAGAAAAGTATATATATAAAAGTATATATATAGGAAAGTATATATAGAAAAGAAAAGTATATATACATACATATATATACATACATATATATGATAGATAAACAGACTGATACATACATACATACATACATATATATATATATATATATATATATATATATATATATGAAAAGTATATAAGAAATGGAATAAATCCGACAGTATGAGGTATAGAAATAGAAATAACAATATTAGATATTGTTTCAACCTATGGGGTTATTTGAACCTCTCATGTTAAATGGTTAAATTTTCTTCCTTTTTTTATTCAACAAAATATGTGCTCTGATGAAGACTAGTGTTTATAAAGTGTCTTTTACAATTGTCTTTATTTCAATTTAAAAAATGATTTCAATTGAATTACACTTTATAAGCCCCACAAGTTGAAAAAGACATTTGTTAGCACAATATTTAATATTGTTTTTCTATTTCTATACCTCATATATATATATATATATATATATGAAAGTACGTAAATAAACATTGTGTTTATTTTATATGGCTTTTAGCCGACAAAAAAAAAAATATATATATATATATATATATATATATATATTATATATATATATATAAAGCTAAAATGATATAAAATGAGTTCACAAATTGATATAACATACAAACAAATATATGCACCTGAATAAACTGAGTGCAAAATGCCATAGTCTACACTTCTCATATGTTCCACATGAAAACAGACTGAAAATAAAAAAAAGGCGGGAAGCAGAGGAAGGGGCACTCAGAAAAAATGAAAAAAAAAAATAAACATAGATAAAAAACTCAAATTAAGTTTCAAAATAACTTATGATCACTCATTTAATTTTTAGATTATGAAAACTAAAATTATGACGTTTTTTTTTTTTTTTTTTTTTTTTTTTTTCAAATTGTTAAAATCTGAATCTGAATCCCAAACGGCATTTAATGAAATTTATTATGCCAAACGTGGCATGCATCGAAACAAATGCAGACTTGAGTGTTCCAATGTTTCAAAGTTCAAAATTCTTGGATTTGATACAATCGCTTGTTATTTGATCTGACTATTGAATATATATGAATTGGAACGAGAAGGAAGATGTTGAAAGGAAATATCTTTGAATTTAGAAAAAAACTCAAAGGCTACACACACACCCGGCTTATGGGTCACATGTGGCCTACCCCTGGTTTAATAAGTATATAAAAATAACATTATACAACATTTAATTATACATACACATGCACACACACACACACACACACACACATATCATCATCATCATCATCAAGTCGTGCCAACTGCATGGATCTCCTCATCACCCATTTCTATTGGCCATCACTCCTGTCAGCTCCTCTACACAGCATCCAGTATCCACACAGAGCTGATGGATGTACTTTTCTTTTGGCCCACCCATATATGTTTTTGGTTGGTTGTTTTTGGTTCTACAACATTAACCCGTTCGGGTCGTTTAATACTGTTATTTTTTATAAGCAAAAAACTCAGGTTGCTTATAGTACCTGTTGTTACAAAAGTGCTCACCCAATTAAGTATTGAACAGGCTCATCACTGCTTAACTTCGGTGATCTAGCAGGAACTGATGCTTTCAGCATGACTTGACTGTAATACCCCCTCTCCATATATATATATATTTTATAAAAAAGAAGGTCTGAAAAATGGATTATGTTTTTTTTAAAGAAAAAATTTAATTATTATTTTGCATTAGCAACATGTGTTTCAGATCTTCTTATATCTTCTTCAAGTTAATACTTCCACTCTGTTAGTGGGGTTTAGAATACACTGACTGTATTCCCTGCATAGGAGTGAGATCCCCTCTTATTGCCTCTTATTCGCTATTATTACATATCTCCTACTTTCTCTTTGTGTGTGAGTAATTGGCCGCCTTTACATATGACACAAAAACACTAAACTATATAGTCATGTCCTTGTAACCAGTAATACTACTACTCTGTTAGTGGGGTTTAGAATACACTCACTGTATGACCTGCATAGGAATGAGACCCTTCCCCCCCAAAAAAAAGTGGTGAGTCTTTAAAAGAAAAATGATCGCAATGGAATGTTGAGAATATATTTACGATTATAATCAAATATTTACGAATGAATCAAATTTCAGCATTAAATAACACACAAGGAATTAATATTAATTCCTTATGAGTTATTTATTGATAATAATATTCTATTAAATTAAAACCAAACCAGTAAAATTGGATGACTGAAAATAACATTGGTGAATTGTGATAGGTGTTAGTAGTATTGGATATTTTTGGTGCCTGCAATTTGGTTTTAAGAGAGTTTAAGTAACACTTGACCCTAAACCTAAAACTTAACTGTAACCATAATATTCCTATTAAAGAAAGAAAAAACAAACAAGCACTAGTGAACTATGATAGATGACAGAATTGTACTCTTTTGGTGGCCACTGTTGGGGAACATTTGACACCTACAATTTCGTTTTAAGAATTGTGAATCTTATTCTTTTCTCACACACACATATATATATATATATATATATAAAGATAAATCTAATGAGTCAGACGAACCTACTATTAGTTTCGTTTAATGCTCTTCAGGGCTAAGATCTTAGCCCTGAAGACTCATTAGATTTATCTTTATTATTTGCTCTACTTAGGTATTGAGCACTTTTTACTTATTAGCTATTCTCCTAGCGGTTATATGAATATATATATATATCTTATATACATATATATACATATAAATTGTTTTTTCTTTTGGCCAAATACGGTACCAATAGATTATTTTTTGTTGGTACGACTATCTTGGTCTTTTCTTTTTTTCAAAAATTTTTTCTCCCTGGTTGATGTTTGGTAGTATATTTTTACAATCAAACTATTTGCTGGGTTTTTTCTCACAGCAAGGATTTACCAACACGCTTGGTATATTAAATTATATATATATATGTATATATATATATATAATATATATATATCTTTCGTATTCACAGTTTCTCTCCTTGGATCTCAATTATCTTTCTTCTTCACTCTTTAATTATTTTGATTCTCTCTCTCTCTCTCTCTCTCTCTCTCTCTCTCTCTCTCTCTCTCTCTCTCTCTCTCTCTCTCTCTCTCATGCCCCTCTTTGTCGTATGGAGATTTTTTTCCTAGATTTAAACTTGTATTCTTCTTCTTAGGTACCTACAAACCATCATATATATATATATATATATATATATATATATATATATATATATATATAGGTGTAAATGCTATCTGATGAGACTAGGCTCATATTAAGTTCTGGTTGAAATAAATTTATTATAGCCAAATGATGGTTTGTTAAGTTTTTCTTTCTTTGAAAGTATAAATATTACTCAGTATATAATTAATGTATTAATTATTATACATTGAGCTCTCTTAGGGATTTATAAAAATCCTAGAATAAATCTGTAAGTTTGCATCTACATTTCTTAAGTGGAGTTTAACAGGTTTGAATTCAGAATTTTCCTTCTAGACTGGTTGCCTAACCAAGGTTAAAGAACCCAGTCTACCCTACAATTTACCCATAGCTGGAGGGAGAATAGTTGAATTCAAACCTGTGTTAGCACTATGTTAAATGCAAATCGACTTGTTCAGGATTAGAACTCGGTTCACAAATTCCATTTCCTATGACGATAACCATTACACCACACACCTCACTAAAACTATTATTATAGATAATAAGTTCATTAAAATTAAGAAAAAAAAAGAAAATTGCAGTCATCATTTTTTTTGGTTTTAAATAATGTCCACATTTCATTAAACATTAAGGAAAGTCTGTGTCAATTTTTTTTCTTTTTAGAAAGTGACTGTCTCCTTTCAACAAAAGAAACTTTCTTCTTTTTTTTTTTCTTTTTTATACAAGTGCAAAAGTGGAAAGGAAATGCAAAACGAAGTATTAATTATAGAAAGAACAAAAAAATAAAGGAAGCTCCAATTACGATGTGTGAGAATTATTTACGTCAAATGTTTCTCCTTTTTTTTTCTTTTTTTTTTTTCCCCCTTCTTGGAGGATGGGGATGGCGGTGTGTCAAAAGCTCTGTTGGTTCAGTTGACGAAATTGAAATGCTTGATGGCCCTTATCAAGAGAAAGAACTTTTTCTATTCTGGTCAAGTTTTTTTTTTACTTCTTCCATCATCATCATCATCATCATCATCGTCATCGTCATCGTCATCGTTGCCGTTGTGTTTCTTATTGTGTTATGGTTAATATAATTATCAACTGACTGAAGCTGATTTTTACGTATCTACCCAACCCTTGCGCTGGAGCTAGATGCAACACCGGGCCAATTTCTCAAGTGGAGTTTAACAGGTTTGAATTCAGAGTTTTCTTTCTCTTAGAGAACCCAGTCTGCCCTACTATTTAGAGACATAGCTGGATGGAAAATAGTTGAATGAAACTTTATGAGATCATGCAACTCTAGCAAACAGTGTGTGAGAATATTTCAATAAATTTACAGTCTATATGTGTAGAGGTCAGTAAAGTACCTGCAAGCCATGATTATATATACATATATATATATACAGTGATGCAAATGGCTTTTTAATTTAGTGTGTCCTGGGATGCACGGATTTGATTTGAATGAGTCCCCGGGAAATTTTATGGGTCCCAACTAAAGTTTCTTAATAAATTGTAGAGTTTTTATCTATGAACAACTAAAGCCATCTAACCCCAACCATGTACCCAATACAGTGTAAATCGTTTCTAAGAAAATATTGAAATGTATTTACAGTTAGCTGGAAATGGTGAGGGAAGAAAAAAAAACACTGGGACGCATGGATACGATTTTTCTGTGTCCTTTTAGATTTTTATGTGTCAGTGACACAGGATGCGTACCTATCAGCATCTTTATAATATATATATATATATATATATATATATATATATTTACTAGCAAAAAAGAAAACGTCATTCGGGCGGTGTAAAAATAGATTTTTTCATCATATTCACTCCATTGAGATATTTGTTTTGTTTTACAACACTAGGGACCACCAAAACATTTCTAAAAAATTCTGATTTAACTATTCAAACTCTTATCTTTAATCTAAAATCATACAAGTAAAATATATTTTGTTCGGATTTCATAAAATTAAATAAGTGGGTGTCAACCTATTAAAAAAATATCTCCCCTTATATATTTTAAGAAAAAACTATTTTAAACATAAATTCATCTAAAGGTAAATAAGTATTGAAATTTCATGAAAATTTGACAATAAATTGATTTTTCAAAGAATTCTGATATTTTTGTGAAGTAACGATACTGACTATAAATTAAATACTCATTGATAAACTTACTTAATTCCTGAAATGACTGTGATGTAAGCAGTGACATAGTTTTGGTTACAGACAAATAATAGAGACCAAACCGCTATTATTATTATATATGTATATATATATATATATATATATATATATATATATATATAAAATGTTGTTCTGGTTCCAACGGGGGGAAATTCAATATTTTATAAAAAAAGAAGGTCCGCAAAATGTATTTTGCTCTCAGAAAAAAATGTTTTAATTCTTTTTGTTTTACATATGCAACACGTGTTTCAGATCTTCTGGTATCTTCTTCAGGCTTTGATTGATAATATGCAAAAATATTTTTCATATTATTATTCAAAGCCTGAAGAAGATACCAGAAGATCTGAAACCCGTGTTGCATATGTAAAACAAAAAGAATTTAAAATTTTTTTCTGAGAACAAAATACATTTTGCGGACCTTCTTTTATATATATATATATATATATATATATATATATATATATATATATATATATACCACCCCCTCTGCATGAGTAGGATACACCACAGGTTCTTTGATACCAGTGATGCCATCAGTGATACTAACTGATACCACATGAAATTTTATGAGATTATGCAACTGTAGCCACCAATCTGTAAGAATATTCTGATAAAGTTACATTCTATTTATGTTTGTTTGTTTGTTTGTTTATTTTTTTATGGCATATCAAACTCAGTGGGTCATTTAATGCCAGCAAAGTTTTGAAATATTCGTAGCGATAGTTTCGAAAAAACTTTTAAGCTCAATTTCTTTTGTAAACAAATTTTCTATTTAACCCATAGATGGTACCCTAACAGGTACTACCATTCTGGGTCAGAGTGGATCTGGGAGTAATGGCAGTGAAGTGGTACTCCACATTCCCCAGACCTCCATAACTGGAACCTCACTCCGCCTTCTAGCACATATATGATAAAAAGGGTTGGGACTTGCCATGAGGGCAATAGGGCTGGGACAATCATATAGGTGCTAGGGCTTGACATGGCCAGCCGATTGATCAGAAGGAGCCTCTCCGACTGCCCGTCGAGTCTAAGTAAGGACCAAAGTGGAGTGTTGCAAGTCATGGGCTTCTCAACCACCAGGATTTTATCCTTAAGCATCACGGGTCGCCACCCACGGCCAACAGGTGGCCCCATTGAGTGTGGGGGGGGGGGGTCTTACCCCTCTACAGATGTGCAGTCGGTGTATTCTAAAGCCCCAGCCAACAGTTCTATTCTATTATATGTATTTATCCAACCCCTCCACATAAGGATACGACACATGGTCAATTTTTTAGTTGAATTTAAAAGGTTTAAATTCAGAATTTCAGAGTCTTAGACTGGTTGCCATATCAAAGTTAAAGACCCTTCTCTGCCCTACTATTTATCCATAGCTGAAGAGAGAATGGTTGGATTCATACCTCTCCCAAGGTTATTTGTGTTATGTGACATGTAAACAGCCTAGTCCAGGATTTGAACTCTGTTTACTGTATCCATTTGTTACAATGATAACGAGTCTCCATTTTTACATTCCATATACAAGGTGTGTCAAAAAAGTATTGAGATTTTTTGTACTATTTGACACACCTTGTATACTGAAAATAAATAACGTTCCATTCATTCTTCATTTCTATCTTGGTAAATACAGCTTTAAACTAGCTACTTGTTTTTAAACACCTTGTATTCTGAAAAAATTAATCAATGGAATGTTGTTTGGGGTTTTTTTTTTTCAGAATACAAGGTGTGTCAAAAAGTACAAAAAATCTCAATACTTTTTTGACACACCTTGTATATATGTTTAAAATCAAGGATTGGTTTTGTGCTCACCCTGTATTTGTTTAAATTTTGTTTTGTTACAAATCTCATAACCTTGAGATTTGGCAAGTATCTTGAGAATTTCCATGTGGACACATTTCTCTAGTTTAGCGGATCAGGAAAAGAAGGCAATAAAGAAAACTGGAAGATTTAAGAGTTAAAAATGGCAAGTTTGTTCTGTCAATAAGGTTGGTTGAAAAAGCTGAAAAAGTCAAAGCCAGAAATTGAAGAGAAAGAGAGAGAGGAGGTTACAGTAACAGCCATGTCTTTCTAATGGACTGGAGTGGTCATTCTTACCAGTGTGGTAAGGCTACCCCATTGATGTGATAGCTCCAACAAACATATCAACTTAGGTCACTGCTGTTACCTTTTCTTCTATCTATAAACACAATAAGCAAAATCAAAACTTAAAAAAGATTTTGATTTTTGTATTTTAACAAAACTATTTACTTTAACTAACAAAAATATGATGGACTCTCCCGTCGATCGACGTATGAGTGTTCATACAATAAATATCCACACAGTGATTTGTTTATATTGATGAAGGCTTGTGTTGGACCATCCACACTTTTTGGCACAGTTGATAGGAAAGAATTGGTGCATCCAGGGGTTGCCACAAACCCAATCAACAACAGGAATTTTGAATTTTGAATATATATATATATATATATATATATATATATATATATATATATATATATATATTTATATGTCTTTTTTATGTTGAAGTTGGGCATTATTATGAAGCATTAAAAAATTAAAGAATTAAAAAATAAATGAAGGAACTCGATGTTCAGGATTCACTTATTTTTTATTATTTATTCTCATAAATTTTCGGGATCATTAGATTCCCTTCCTCAGATGAATGTCCCTCCTGTTGAACGGATCCTTTATCTTTGTTGTTATTGAAAACGGACATGTCTGTAAAATATTTGTAATAACGGAGTATTCCGATATCAGCGTTTAGTATATATATATATATATATATATATATATATATATATATATATATATATATATATATACAGGGTGTTTGGGTTAAATTTGACATTTATATTTGGTTATTTTTCTCCGTAGTTTGGAGTTATTGATGCACATTACGCATCATTTAAAAGCTTGGACCCTTCTTCCTTCATATACGTGATGACAAATAAAATGGATGACTGGAACCCACTTGAATCATGGAAGAGAATAACTTGTATCATGATGATCTGCGCCAGCCATCAAAATAAGGAGATTATGGTTGCTGCCCAATGCTCCCTGAATACTGTAAAAACAATCAGGCATGAACTGAAGATTTACAATACTATGAGGCTGTGGCTAGAAGAAAGCAACATAACAGATGATCTGATTGCGTTTGTACAGCATTTTTTCTGAGAGGGTATCAGATTGAATTCAGATGCCTATGTGGAGTTGCTAAAGACTGTAGTCAAGCCCTGGATAACAAGGGTAGCCAATGGTAGGCCATATGTATGGCAGCAGGATTCACCTCCCTGTCACACCTCTGGGGAAAGTAAAAAATAGTTGTCGGCGAATTTTTACGACAACAGCAGTCCCAATGTTTGGCCTCAAACTCCCCAGATCCCTATGGATTATTATATATATGGCACTGTTAAGAAAGACACCAATCACCGTGCCAGTACTACACAATCCCAGTTAATCAACAGAATTAAGGTAGTTTTTGAGACCCTTCCAAAGGAAACTAACATCAGCTTGCTCCAGGTTCTGGAGCAAGATTGAGGTTGTGATCGATACTAATGGCGATTATTTTGAGTGAAACTTGTTGACAGTAATGTAATTTCTATGCCTAATGAATTTCTTTACAATCCATTAAATTTTGTAGTTACCAAGTACTTTTTTCTTTTTCCTTATGAAACTGTCAAATTTCTCCTGAACACCCTGTATATATATATATATATATATATATATATATATATATATATATATATATATATATATATATATCAATGTGTATAGTTGGCAATGTCACACTTGAAGAGGCAACAGTAAGCCAACGTACAGTATTATTTGGAGAGTATTCCATATCTGTGATAGAGCGTTAATAAATAAATGAATAATAGATATATATTTTTAGTATATATTTATTTGTATCGAAACATACAAATAAATATATACTAAAATATATATATATATATATATATATATATATATATATATATATATATATATATGTAGATTTTTGATAACAGATTTGTTCAATATCTGTGATAGAGCGTTAATAAATAAATAAATAAATAATAAATAATATTTTAGTATATATCTATTTGTATGGAAACATACAAATAAATATATACTAATATATATATAATATATATATATATATATATATATATATATATATATAATGTAGATTTTTGATAACAGATTTTTACTGTTATTTTTAATTAGTGTATGAAAAAAAAAACAACAGAGTAGATGAATAATTTGATAAAATGATATACAGTGATACTTGACTTTGTAAAAAAGATGAGAAAAAGTTAATAACTTCAAAGAAATTGCAAGGAGAATATCTTAATAAGACAGAAAAAACAGAAGTAGATAAAAAAGGAAAGAATATGAGAATTGTAAACAATTTTTTTTTTAGTCAGAATAAGAACAGGAACCAGAAATTGGAAGAAAGTTAAGGGTAAATTAAGCAGCTGGTCTGTTGTTGCTCATAAATAGACTGGGGGTTCAGAGTTCAACTTCAGTCTGCCTTTTTGATGTGACCAATAAGAAGAAAAGGAAATGTGGCATCAGCCAAACAGGAAAAACAAAAGAAATAAATGTAGAACTGACCATTGGTCAAATTTGTATGTACTTCATAGAAATGTTTATAAATAATGTAGAATTTTGTAATAATAATAATAGCAACAATAATAATAATAATAATAATAATACAACTGCCAAATCAGGAAACTATAAAATCACTTGATGAAAATGGAAGCTACAAATACTTAGGAATTTTAGAAGCGGACAATATTAAGCAAACAGAAATGAAAGGAAAAGTTAAAAAAGAATATCCCAGGAGAACTAGAAAACTTCTAGAAACCAAACTTAACCGCAGAAATCTGATTAAAGGAATCAATACCTGGGCTGTCCCCATTATAAGCTACTCAGCACCATTCTTAAAATGGACAAAAGAAGAACTCAGACAGATTGACCAAAGGACGAGAAAATTAATGATAATGCACAAGGCTCTCCACCCTAGAGATTATAGAGATAGATTATATGTGTCAAGAAAGGAAGGGGGAAGAGGTCTTGCCAACATAGAGGAATGCGTAGAAACCACAATCCAACAACTTGAAGATTACATAAGAAAGAGCAAAGACAAACTACTTATGGCAGCCAACAATAGTAGAAGCGATAGATGGACAAACAGAAAAACAACAAAGACTAAAAAACAAAAATGGGAAGAAAAACGATTATATGGACACTTCAAATGACAAATAGAAGAGGTTGCACATGGAAAGACTTGGACTTGGTTAAGAAAGGGAAACCTCAAAAGAGAAACTGAATCACTTATAATTGCTGCACAAAATAATGCCATAAGGACAAACTGTATCAAAGCGAAAATTGCTAAGACCCAACAAAATAGTAAATGTAGACTTTGCGGTAATAGAGATGAGACTGTAAACTATATACTCTGCGAATGTAGCAAACTAGCACAACGAGAATACAAAATTAGACACAACTGGGTTGGGAAGGTGATCCACTGGGAATTATGCAAAAAATTAAATTTTGACCATACAACAAAATGGTATATGCATAAACCAGAATCTGTTCTTGAGAACGAAACGCATAAAATTCTCTGGGACTTTGAAATAAAATCGGATCACCTTATCCCAGCAAGAAGACCAGACCTAGTGTTGATAAACAAAAAAGAAAGAACTTGTCAACTGGTGGATTTTGCAGTGCCAGCAGATCACAGTGTGAAGCTAATGGAAAATGAAAAAATGGACAAATATCTGAACCTTGCCAGAGAACTGAAAAAATTTATGGAATATGAAAGTGAAAGTGATACCAATTGTAATTGGTGCACTTGGAACAGTCCGAAAAGGATTGGAAAAGGGTCTGGAATGTTTGGAAATTAGAGGAAGGATTGAAACCATTCAGAACACTGCACTGCTGCAATCTGCCAGAATACTCAGAAGAGTCCTGGAGACCTGAGGAGACTTGCTGTCACTCAGACTCCAGTGAAAGACCATCAGCTAACGCTGATGTGAAAACTCAAAAGGAGTAAATAATAATAATAATAATAATAATGTTAATAGTGTTGATAAACAAAAAAGAAAGAACTTGTCAACTGGTGGATTTTGCAGTTCCAGCAGATCACTGGGTGAAGCTAAAGGAAAATGAAAAAATAGACAAATATCTGGACCTTGCCAGAGAACTGAAAAAGTTATGGAATGTGAAAGTGAAAGTTATACCAATTGTAGTTGGTGCACTTGGAACAGTCCCAAAAAGGATTGGAAAAGGGTCTGGAATGTTTGGAAATCAGAGGAAGGATTGAAACCATTCAGAACACTGCACTGCTGCAATCTGCCAGAATACACAGAAGAGTCCTGGAGACCTGAGGAGACTTGCTGTCACTCAGACTCCAGTGAAAGACCATCAGCTAATGCTGATGTGAAAACTCAAAAGGAGCAAATAATAATAATAATAATAATAATGATAATAATTGCACATGAAAAGACTTGGACATGGTTAAGAAGAGGAAACCTCAAGAGAGAAACTGAATTACTAATAATTGCTGCACAAACAATGCCGTATGAACAAATTATATGAAAGCAAAAATTGATAAGACATAACAAAACAGTAAATGTAGACTCTGCAGTGACAGAGATGAGACTGTAAACAATGTATTAAGCGAATGTAGCAAACTAGCACAACGGGAATACAAAACTCGGCATGATTGGGTTGGGAAGGTGATCCACATGCAAAAAATTAAATTCTAACCATACAACAAAATGGTATATGCATAAACCAGAATCTGTTCTTAAGAATGAAACACATAAAATTCTCTGGGACTTTGAGACAAAGATGGATCACCTTATCCCAGCCAGAAGACTAGACGTAGTATTGATTAACAAAAAAAAAGAGAACAAGTATTTATAAAAAATAGAGACATATAATTTTTAGTTCCCCTGAAGAAGGTGTACCTTGAACACCAAAACCATGGTAGGGAGAAAAACTTTTTCTACAACTATATATATATATATATATATATATATATATATATATAAGATATAAGACACAAAACTTAAGACACAAAACAGAATGGATGATTCCTAGCAACAGCTCCAGACTTTCAGAAATCTTCTGATGAAGAGATCTTCATCTCGAAATATTAAGAATAAATCACAGGTAAACTAACAACATCATAGTTACCTTATTTTTCTGTACACTTGCATTTTGATAGCCTTCAAAACCAACCACCAAACCAATATATATATATATATATATATATATATATATATATATATATATATATATATATATATTTATAAAGAAAAGTTGACTTACCGGTGAATTTGGTCATGATGGTTAGTAAGTGTGGAATTCAGAGGGGTAAGTCAGCGATATAACAAATACAAAGTGCTCAATACTAAGTAGAGCAAATTTATTATAAAATGGGTACAAGAGATAACCTACTTGAGTTTCACCATAAGGATCTTCAGGGTTAAATCCACTGAATTAATCGAGACACCGATTAATAGCAGTCGATTTCACGTGTGTGGTCATTGCATTAAAATGTTCGTTGCGAAAGAACGCTGACTTTCGAATCGAAAAAGTCTCACACCGGATGTTGATTTTTTTGTGAGATTCAAAAAGTAAACAATAAGTTAGAATGGATTTGTGTTAATCTATTTACTAGGATGCAGCTGTCTAACAATTGTATGTGTCATAATGTTTAAAAGCGGTTTCATTAAATTAATAATAATAATAATAATAATATATATATAATATATATATATATATATATATATATATATATATATTACAATAGCACTTTCAGTTAGAGGGATTACATAACCAACAATTAAATCTTGTGTGTGGGTACATTCAGCCAACAACAAAGCTCATATTTTGATGTTTCCTGTGTTATTAGTAATTTTAAACACATCCTCAATGAATTCTGAATCCTCTTCCTGGGATTTTTATTGCAAATACTTTCAATTAAAATACATAATGGTTCTTCCTCCCACAGACTTCTTTTTGCAGGAAAAAAAATCGGTCCTATAAAAAAGAGGTTATATTATTCATTATAAAACATATCAGAAGTCATCATCATCATCATCATCATCATCATCATCATTATTATTATCATCATCATCGTGATGCACTGACAGCACTGATTCCTATGACTCTCTCTTGCCATCCGTCCCTATCGGTCATCACTCTTGGCAGGTCTTCTGCACAGCATCTAGAATCCGTACTGATGTAGTTTTTTGCTGGTCAGCCCAATTTGGTGTGTAGATGAGTACAGGAGAATGTCACTTATGAGTTCGTCTTTGCTTGTCCAGCAGTCTCCAGCATGTCTCTTTGTATTACCTGGATGGCTTGCATGATAGGAGGCAAGTGGCTGTACAGCTGCTTTTTTTGTGGATTGTTGCTTCCAAGATTTGTTCAAGATGTAAACCAACTGAGATAGATAGATGTAAATAAACAGAGAGATAGGTAGGTGTAAATAAACAGAGAGATAAGTTGGTGTAAATAAACAGATAGGTAGGTGCAAATAAATAGAGAGATAGTAGGTGCAAATAAACAGAGAGATAGGTTGGTGTAAATAAACAGAGAGATAGGTAGGTGTAAATAAAGAGAGATGGTAGGTGTGAATAAACAGAGAGATATGTAAATAAACAGAGAGATGGGTAGGTGTAAATAACAAGAGATAGGTAGGTGCAATAAACAGAGGATAGGTTGGTGTAAATAAAACAGAGAGATAGGTAGGTGTAAATAAACAGAGAGATAGGTGCAAATAAACAAAGAGATAGGTACGTGTAAATAAACAGAGAGATAGGTAGGTATAAATAAACAGATAGGTAGGTGCAAATAAACAGAGAGATAGGTAGGTGTAAATAAACAGAGAGATAGGTAGTGTAAATAAACAGAGATGGTTGGTGTAAATAAACAGAGAGATAGTTAGGTATAAATAAACAGAGACATAGTACGTGCAAATAAACAGAGATAGGTAGGTGTAAATAAACAGATAGGTAGGTGCAAATAAACAGATAGGTAGGTGCAAATAAACAGAGAGATAGTAGGTTGGTGTAAATAAACAGAGAGATAGGTAGGTGTAAATAAACAGATAGATAGGTGCAAATAAACAAAGAGATAGGTACGTGTAAATAAACAGAGAGATAGGTAGGTATAAATAAACAGATAGGTAGCTGCAAATAAACAGAGAGATAGGTAGGTGTAAATAAACAGAGAGATAGGTAAGTGTAAATAAACAGAGAGATAGGTTGGTGTAAATAAACAGAGAGATAGTTAGGTGTAAATAAACAGAGACATAGGTACGTGCAAATAAACAGAGATAGGTAGGTGTAAATAAACAGATAGGTAGGTGCAAATAAACAGATAGGTAGGTGCAAATAAACAGAGAGATAGGTGTAAATAACAGAGAGATGGGTTGGTGTAAATAAACAGAGAGATAGGTTGGTGTAAATAAACAGAGAGATAGGTACGATAAATAAACAGAGATAGGTAGGTGTAAATAAACAGATAGGTAGGTGTAAATAAACAGAGGATAGGTAGGTGTAAATAAACAGAGATAGGTAGGTGTAAATAAACAGAGAGATGGTTGGTGTAAATAAACAGAGAGATAGGTTGGTGTAAATAAACAGAGAGATAGGTACGTATAAATAAACAGAGATAGGTAGGTGTAAATAAACAGATAGGTAGGTGTAAATAAACAGAGGGATAGGTAGAAATAAACAGAGAGATAGGTAGGTGTAATAAACAGAGAGATAGGTTGGTGTAAATAAACAGAGAGATAGGTACGTATAAATAAACAGAGATAGGTAGGTGTAAATAAACAGATAGGTAGGTGTAAATAAACAGAGGGATAGGTAGGTGTAAATAAACAGAGAGATAGATAGATGTAAACAAACTGAGATAGATGTAAACAATATAGATAATTAAATGAAGAGAGAAAGCTAAGGGGAAATAAATTAAAAGACTGGAGAGAACAAAATTGACAGTATATGAATGATATTCATAACCTTTGAGTATCAACGAGTGCAAAAGTCAGATTTAATGGTAGGAAATTGTGATGTTCCTTCTTTTCAAAGTAGCATAGGTGCTGAAATTCACAACATAATCCCTGTGTAGTTCCCATCTACATTTTTCTCTAAGCATTTTGTTCAAGTCCAAATGTTTTATACTCACTCAATATCTCAGGTATATAATAGAGAGAGAGAGAGAGAGAGAGAGAGAGAGAGAGGGAGAGAGAGAGAGAGGTATATTAGAGTAGATGATGGTTCTTATTTATCAATATCTGCTTACTGCTTCTAACTTGGCTGCCATTTTCTCTGGGCTGACTTATCTTCTGGGCTTGTGCTGGGGGTTGATCTTCTTGGTTGACTTCTTTGTGTTGGGCTGGTCATTTCTTGTTTTTAATAATCAATTAACAAGACTTGGTTGTTTTCTGATAAAGCTTTATTTCACAACCCAGCCCATATTGATTCCACCGCGGGGTAGATGCCGACTCTCAGAACAAGCAACTTTGAGTCCACTCACTCTGAAATCTCTGCCACATCTCTCTAATTATCTATTTCATGCCTAATCGTTTTTTTTACAAGGGGTCAAGTAAAATGTTACTAACCACCAATAACTGCCAGGTGACTTTGTGTGTGTGTGTGTGTGTGTGTGTGTGTGTGTATGGCCTTTCTAGTCAATGAATGCTTTCACCTGGACTCCTCAATCAGCTATGAAAGCACACAGACGTTATATACAACATTAAATAAGAAAGAGATGCTTCGTCAATATATTTGTGATAAATTACTGATTTGGAAAGTTAAGGACTGTTATATTGGCTTTTATTATTATCTACTGGCAACTAAACAAACACATTAGTGTGTACAATTGTGTTATGAGAACTTGTTGCTGTATCTAAGGGGATGCAGTCTGACAAATACTAATGCCAAATTGATAGCAGCATAGCAATACAGGGATCAAAGAAATAATTGCAGCTAAAATCAAAACCCAAAACTTCAGAAAAAAAGACCAAAATGCTTGGAAAAAGTGAGCGCCATATTACATGGTTTTACGAAACTGTAATCCTGAAATTTTCCCTAGGATTTTTTTAAAAACTCCTAATACATGTCGAATCTAAAGTAAAATAAATAGAAATAAATAGAAAAAAATCTAACTGCTTTGCTAAACCTTTCATTTACTCAACATGAATATGGTTAATAATTAATTAATTAAATTGATTAAACTAAAAGAATGCCCACACATAGACTTTCACTACCTACTCTCCATTCCGTTTCCTCTCCACCTAAACTTCAGGAGTCAAAAAATCCTCCCCCCTGCTCTTTCCACTAACTGACCCAGTGACCTAAGATTACTCAACTCTCCCCTTATCTTCCCCTGACATCAAACACACCAGAACTTTACCCCCCCCCCTTAATCTACCCCTGTGCCCATCTACTCCCATCCTCTCTCTACTTCCTGTAAACTACCCTCACTTCTTTCATGTCTGCCCCTATCCTCCCTCCCTTCACTTTCGCTACTAACTCACCCCCCCCTCACCAAATTCACTTGTACTTGCACATAATTTTGCTTTCAATAAAAATCATTTGACCGATGATGTCCATATGAATCAGACGAAACGTTTCAACTCTTAGATTTGTTTTGAGTTATCATTTCTTGTTCACTATCCTTTTACCTACCTCATATATATGTGTTTGTAATTTTTATTTCTAAGCACTGACGGTGTCAAAAGAAAGCAGATGGTGCAGTTTGTAGATAAAGAAATGTACAAGCTGATATCTGAGAAAATATATTAAAAAAGAAAAGACCAAAGAACCCTTAGTGTCTGAAAATAATCGTCAGTATCATGATGTATAGCCAAAAGAAAAACGACGAAAGAGTTGTCAAACCTAAGAATGTAAAAAGTGTTCGATACACTAAGTAGAGCAAAATTATAAAGACCTATAGAGTCAGAAAGTACCTATCTAGTTTTCACCTAACGGCTCATCAGGATAGCTGTTAGGTGAAACCTAGGTAGGTAGAAGCGATAAATCTGGTTGAATTCTATCCTGTCGGTGGGGCTTAGAATATGCTGACTGTATCTGCTAAGGGGCAATACCTGTTAATGTTAATATATTATGAACTAAATTACCTCCCCTTTTGATTCTAATACCTATATATAGGTGTAAAGTGGGGGCTAGTTTTACTTGTACAGTGATGCTGATAGCTTTTTGATTTAGTGCGTCCTGGGACGCACATATTTGCTTTGAATGAGTCCCCGGGAAATTTGATGGGTCCCAACTAAAGTTTCTTAATAAATTGAAGGGTTTTTATTTATGATCTGGGGAAACAACTAAAGCCAGCTAATTCCTACCTTGTAACCTATACTGTGTAATTCATTTCTAAGAAACTATTGAAATGTATTTACAGTTAGCTTGAAATGGTGAAGGGTAGAAAAAAGAAAAACACTGGGACACATGGATATGATTTTACTGCTTCCTTTTAAATTTTTATGCATCAGGGATGCAGGATGCATACCTATCAGCATCTCTGCTTGTATATGTTCGGAAAAAACATGGAGGACAAAAAGAGGCTTCAGGGGTAACTCAGAAAGGATTATTACTGGAGTACCTAAAGTGAGGAGTAACAAGACCCATCCAAAAAATGGGATGTCCTGTGCATGACAATAAACTGCATGTGATAGTAAGGCTCCAGCTTTGGAGATCTGGGAAGGGTGAAGTACCCCTTCATTGGCATTACTTCCAGGCACACTCTGACCCGGAGTGGTGGTACCTGTTAGGGTCCAATCTATGGGTCAAATAGATCTGTTTAAAAATTATTTGTATTTGATAGGAATACTTGATGGTATATAACTGTAAATTATTTGTATTAAGAATAGTTACTTGAAGCTATTATTGTTTATTAAGGATTATCATTATTAGTTACTTGTATAAGAATTAAAGGTGGTTTAAACTTCAGTAGCTAGTACCACTTTCTTATAATGTGTTAGGAGACCTCAGAAAGCCACCAAATGCAGGTGAATTTACATATTCATATAAAACAAATTCCAACAAAGTGATGTAACTAATACAGACTTTATTGTCTGAGCAATATTCCACTTTTATAATACAAAACAATCTAGGATGAAAGTTCTAAGGGAAAAAAGTGTTCTTGAGGAGTGAAGAGTTAAACAAATGGATGAAAGTCCTAAATGAAAAGGTTGTCACTTACTTCATAACTATAGACATGTGCGTTTGCCATTCATCATGTGGTGACATGGTCTGTAGAAAGGCATGTGCGTTTAATGTGGATATTTCAGGGGCTGGTGAGCCAAACATCTCTATAGAGATAGAGTATAAAAAAGGGCCATGTAAAGACACACATATAGGCCTGTAGTTGGGGGAGCACGCCTACCCCCCCCCACCAAGACCAAGTGGATGGAGACACAACTTGTCTAGTGCATATCTGTTGAGTCACAGATAGAAGAGAGAGTTAGTTTTCCTGGGGCTGTGTTTAAATAGCCAGTTGCAATGCCCCCTAGTGGCAAACTCTGGCAAGGGAAGATAACTCTTTGCCTGTCTCAACCGCAACCAAACAAGGGAAGATAATTGCTACACTTGAAACCATGTAACTGTGTGCAAACAAATGACTATTATTAAATAGAAATAATTACTTAAAACCATATGATTGTTAATATTAGATAGAATTAATAATTATTTTTACTCTTCTTAGTCAAGAGAGTCTCCCCATGGCATAGTGGTTCAAGTACTGGCCTACATCATCATAGTGGGTATTTGTCTCATTCCCCACTTGTATGGGCTGGGCACAAGGCCTCGTTTTAACGTGGGCCACCCACAAGCCGAAGCTCATGGGTGGGAAAGAACAAAAATTGCGTCGATCCCTTCAGCATTTCCCCTCAATAAACACAGCCCCGCCCCCAAAGGGGACAAGTATTGCCTGCAGGGATAACCCCCTTGGACCGACGCTATTAATTGAACACACCGGTCCGGTGGCCGAACCACACCGGACCCCCGTCCCGAAGGACGGGTTGGAATGTCCTACATCATCATAGTGAGTGAGTTCAAACTCCAGTCCTGCTTTTACATTCACTTTCAGACTAATAAACCTGGTGAAAGGTATGAACCCCCTCGTCCCCCAGCTATGAGTTAAATAATACAACTACTGTTCTTCTACAAGGATGGCTTTGGCAATTGATGTGTCATTAAGCAAAGAAACTAATCTTGTCTGTCAATTAACAAGGATCAAACTCCTAATGTTGGAAAATGTATTTGAGACATGTACAAACATGAAAGATATTAATAAGTGTGTGTGTATATATATATATATAAACAATATATATATATATATATATATATAATATTGTTTAGTTTTTTTCAAATTGTTGCCAAGTAAACACCTACTTAATTATTTTGTCAATAATTCTATAAAGCCTACCTATTGATTAACATCGTCTTGGTTCACATATTTCTCATGCTTAGATATTTATCTATAATGCAATGTCGTATCTTATGTGATCTCTCTATCGTCAGTAAAAAAAGGCTTAGCTATGTTTTATTTTAATGTATATATTTAATCTAGAAACCATATAATTGCTTGCAAAAAAGACTGAATTTGGTAATGTATAACCCAACAAGAGTTGTCATGTGTTGTATCCTCAGGTGGAAAGATACACAGATGAATGTTGTGCTTAACACATTTATTAAGCACCAGCATCTGGTGCTAAACGGATACATACAAACACAGAACAAATAAGTACAAACAATTAACAAGACAAACTCACACTAAAAGAGGAGGGTCAGTTCGGTATAGCCAACGCATCAAAGTAAGTCTGAATATTATTCAGCTAGTTAATCTACTTTAATTGTTGTAGGTTATTTTATGGCTATGAGCCTGTATGTTTGAAAGTGATATATACTAGAAGATACAAACTCCGACAAAAGGTTGAAGAACAAAACATCTTTATACACAGCACAAGGATTAACAGGGTACATAATACATACGTAGAGGAGTACATAAACATACATACAAAAGTAATATGAATACACATTCATGAATGGTAAAAAGATAAACATAAAAGCCACAGACATGAGACTAGGAATAGTCCATGCTGTGTGAATCACTTACAGTAATGAAAGGAGGGCCAAAGCCCCAACAAGAGGGGGGTAGACCAAGTCTAACCCATAGTGGTGCCTCGTGGGTCGAGCAACCGGAAAAGAGAAAAAGAGACGTTCAAACCAGCCGCTTAAATATACAGGCCCCTAGCGAGAACCAGCAAACTAAACGGGCAGAAAACTCTCCAGGCAAAATACGAAAGTAACGCCACAAGCCCATCAATCAGTTAGTGTGCAGAAAAGCTGTTAGCTACTCTACAACATGTTGTAAAACCAACCAACCAACAAATAACATAACCTTAACTGTAATTGTTTTCCTTCTCAAATTTGGCACTGATTTCAAATTTCCTGACCCAATGCATCTGTAGGGGCTAGAACTCTACTGTGCCCAGGGAACAGGAAGTAGGGAGATTAATGTCCCTTGTCAGGTGGTAAGAACTTTCTCTTAACTGGTTTCGGCCCTGAGGAGTAAGCCTGTAGGATCGGGTTCTCATACTCATTCAACTGTGATTGAAGAAACCCCTCAGCGAGGGAGTATAGCTACATACACCACCTGGGCACACCCTCAGTGAGGGAGATAAAAAAAAAACTGTAAGTACTGCCTTCAAGTACTTGTTATATTGTTGTGTCTAGTTGTGTTTTTACATGTTAATAAACTTGGTTAAAGTTACATGTGCTTTTCCCTTGTTACTTTGATTTGTGTACCTGTGTGTTATTCCTTACAGTCTGTATCACAGCTATTCTTACACACCAATCTGTTATGCATGACAATGTATATTAGTATTCACTTTTCAAGCAGAGATACTGAAATTTCTTTTGTACATTAATTCCTACATAATTTATCTGATAATTATCAGCCAACCCCTCCCCAGGACCAGGATATAGCACAAGATCAATTTTTAAGCCAAGTTTAGCTCTTTGCCTACCAAACATTTTCTTGGTATTTTTCACCTGTATGATGGGATATTTTAAAGTTCACTATCTATTCCCCTGAGATAAAACAGATGACAGGGTTTCACGTAGTGATTTTTCAGTGTAAACAAGTGTGTGAGAGCTGCTGACAGCAGTTTATGGTAGGATCGCAGTGGTGGGAGAGTGGCTGTGAACTGCTTAAAGCAGGCAAAGAGTTAACAGATTTGAATTCAGTGTTTTTCTTATCCTAGACCAGTTGCTGTGTTACATAATGGAGAGGCATAACCTATCATTTTTAGCAGGTAGTGTAGAGTAGTTTAAACGGCAAAACAGTGGAAAATCACCAAAAGTTTGATTGTCAAAGTGTTACCTAAGGATCATCTGGAGTGGGGCTCATCTTGAGTGGGGTCATCAAACTATGACCCGCGGGTTGGATCCGCCCGTGAAGGCAATATAACAGGCCCGCAGACAGTACTTGAATTTCTTTGTTAAAATGTACGGAACGCGAGATGTTCTGATATCATTTAAATTCAAATATCATGTTAAGCTTACTAAGTCTTTATGGACTTGACTACTGTAGGTAGGTTACAAAATTTTTTGCATGTGAGCATTTCACTTGTTAGTTACGCGATCTCGAATTTTCACTTGTTACGACTGCTTGAAAAACACAGGTAATTTTTAAAGAGCGAATGTGAAGCAACGAATAGGTCAAAAGTTATGAGACAAACATTTTTGGAAAGGGCAAACCCTATATTTTCAATATATATAAGATTTTAATAACATTGCAATTGATCAGAATGTTTAATTTGAAGCGATTTGGCTAGTAAGTATTGAACACAATAATATTGTGGCGCATGCTCCTTATATTTTCAATTATCCGGCCCACCGTGAAAAAAGTTTGGTGATCACTGCCTTAAAAAGACACATGACCAAGCAACTCTGGGAAAATAGAATGATAAATTAGAGAGTTGAGTCCAGGCAGCCCTTTTGAGCAGATGTGTGTCTTTGTCTTTGCTTTTCTGCATATGTGCGGGTTAAGAATGTATCAGGAGAATGAATAAAAGTGTATACACAAACTAACCGTAACTGTAATTGTTTTCTTTCTCAAATTTGGTCTCTGGTTTGGTTTGGTTTGTTGTTTACATTACCTTGTTGGGTTATTTCATGCCAAAGACGTTTTGTTCTATTCAAGCTTGATGGTATTCAAATTGTTTTTTTTAAAACTCAATTTTTTAACAAATATTTTAAAACTCATTTTTTCCTATTTAACCCATAGACAGGACCAGGGTCAGAGTGGACCTGGGATTAATGGCAATGAAAGGGTACTCAAAACTCCCCAGAGCTCCAAAATTGGAACTTTGCCATTAGATGCAGTTTAACATCATACACAGGACACAAAGACCCTCAGCCTCTGCCTTCTACCACATATATAATAAAAATAATTGGGGCTTGCCATAACAGCAATTTGGTTAGAACAATCATATAGGTACTAGGGCTTTACATGACCACCTGTCTAGCCTAAGTAAGGGCCAAAGTAGAGTGCTGCATATCATGTACTACTCAGCCATCAGGGTTCCATCCCATAGCCCCACAGCTAACAGGTGGTCCCATTGAGGGGATTTTACCCCTCTGCAGAGGTGTATTCTTCTGCTCCAGTTGACAGGGGGAAAAGGTCTCTGTGTTGTCCGCATGATGAAATAGCATAAAATGGAACTTACACATAGAGACACCCCCAGAACCAGAGAGACATTCAAACTGATACAATCTGCTACATAGTTGGATGCATACCTTTCCCATAGGCATCAGCACTATTTGAAATTCAACCAGACTCGTCCAGGATTTGAATTTGTGTCACTGTGACCATTTCCTATGATGATTAAGTAATCTTACACCACTGGAATGTTAGAATCTGAAGAATGTTGGGTTAGTGAAAATATTAAATCAGAGAAGGATTATCTCTAATAATAGTTAACCACTTTATCTCATAGCTTTAAAATATGTAAATCAGTACAAGTTAGATAATAAAGGAATACAAACATTGAACAAATAGTGAGGGTAATTTGAACGAAGTAATGTAATGTAACAGCATAAAGACTACAGATAAATGTCAAGTTGCCCATGGTGTAATGGTTATTATATCCCTTTTGCACTAGGGAACCAGGTAAATAGATAGTGAACTTTGAAATATTGTATCATACAGGTTAAAAATACCAAGAAAATTTGGTACAACTGCGGGGGAAATTTGGTAGGCAAAGAGTTAATTGCCACAACCACCCCCCACCCCCAAAGGACTGACTTTTATATCAAATTACCCAGCAATGGTTGACATGCTGTTAAACCCATTGTTAATATTCTTAGGAATTAGAATTTACATTCATATAAACACACACACATACACATACATACTCACTTTTCTGTGATAAAAAATTTCTTATTACCTTCCATATATCAACAAATGCCCTGAAGATGATCTAATTAATAGATCGAAACACTGCAGCGTCGACCAATAAACTCACCACTTAACTCATTTAAACCTGTGTTTTTTCAATCTTTCTTAATATACAACACACTCACTTTTATGTCATGGGTAAAGGTGGCCAATTACTCACACACAAAGAGAAGTAGGAGATATGTAATAATAGCAAATAAGAGGCAAAGTCAAATACTTGGTAATAGTATGTTTATTCAATCAGGAATTGATATACATACTAACTCTAACATAGGTAAAGTTTTGAAGAAAAATATTTTCCGTGGTAATTCTTTATGTCAATTTGAAACTTTCACCATGTTGGAGACGTTACATTTCCAAAATCGACCTACCCTAGTGTGCATACATATGTTCAGTGTATTAACATCTTGATCTTGTCAGTTAATTCAAATCTCAGATCACAGAGTTAACCCTTTGTTGCTGGATATGTTTACTTTGTCTGAAAAGTTATGAATCCAACAAAAGATTCCAGGACAAGACTGGATCTGTCATTCCTACAGTGTGATGGAACCCAACAAAGTCTGGTGGTATTGTAAGACACTGCTGGGTAATGCTTTGTTTTTGCAAAAAGCGTGTGTATGAAATATAATATACTGGTAGAGGAAATGGAAAATTCTGAATTCAAACCAGTTTTACTCTGCTTAAAAATTGACCTTGTGCTGCATCCTGCTTGTGGTTTTGAGGGGTTCATTCGATAAATACATATCAGGCCTAAAATAGACATGTTTAGAATATATCTCAGTGGTTCAAGATGAAATGGTTGGTCAGTAGGCAACTGAAAAAAGAACATTGGAATGCATTCAGCCTCTCTTGATATAAGAGCCTGTCTCAATTTTTTGCTTGGTAAAACTTGTGTCAAGTGTATTCTTAAGGAGGTGGATGGAGCCCCACTAAATCTTAATTTGGGCCCAAAGAAGTGGGAAATCTAAATATGGGTTAGGTAACCTCAACAAGATAGGATCATTGACCTTATAAATTGAGAATCAAGCAAGTTAACCAGAAAGAAATTGTTTAGAACTGAATCTTTATAAAAAAAAGAAATAAAAGAAATTCATGTAGGTCTGATATTCTTTCAAAACAAGGAACTAAAAATAGTGAAAGTACCAGTTCTTGCTTGATCACCAAAGTTAAGCAGTAATGAGCCTGTAGCGTTAGTTTCGTATTTGCTGGTGGAGTTGTCTGCCCGATTTAGTTTGCTGGTGCCCGCTAGGGGGCTATAGTATTTAAGCGCCGGGTTCAAACCCTTTCGGCCTCTTTTTTCCGTGCCTGATACTACGAGACACCATGGGTTAGTTAAGGTCTAACCCCGTCTTGTTGGGGCGTTCGCCTCACTTACATTACTGGAAGTTCTTCACACAGCATGGACTATCCCTAGTCTCATGTCTGTACTTTTATACGTTATCTTGTACCATTCATGAATGTGTCTTTATCTTTATTTATGTACTCCTTGTTTATGTACCCTTTTACCTATGTACTTTGTATCTCGTCATATCCATGTGCTGTATATAGTAAATGTTTTGTCTGTTAACCTTCATCGGAGTTTTGTATATCCAAAGTATATATAACTTTGAACCATTCTTACAAGCCTATTGAATACTTAATTGAGTGACCATTTAAGCAACAGAAGCTACTGTAAGCATCTGCACAGACCTGATTGATGTAGGTTTTTGCTGGTCAACCTACTCGGGTGTGTCCATGTGTAGGTGTCCACAGGAGAATGTCACTTATGTGTTCATCCTTGCTTCTCCAGCAGTTTTCCAACATAACATGTTTGTCTTAGTTAGATGGTTTGAGTGATGGGGCAAAGTGACTATACAGCTTCTTTTTTTGTGGGGTGCTGGTTCCAGGATTTTTTTCCAGACAGCACGCAGCATCTTTATGTAATTCCCATCTAGATTTTTCTCTAAGCATTTCTAATGAAGTGGTGCAGCCGTACAGTAGCACTAACATGGCTACTGTTTGGAAGAATTCTCATTTTATCTTATCAGAAAGATCAGATTTCCATATGATCAATAATCTGTCAATAGCAGTTCGTGCCTTTTCTAAGCAACTTACAGTCAAGTCATGTTGAAAACACCAGTTCCTGCTAGATCACCAAAGTTAAGCAGCAATGAGCCTGTTCAATACTTAGATGAGTGACCATTTAAGCAACAGAAGCTACTGTAAGCAACCTGAGTCCTTTGTTTATCAAAATGACTTGATTTGGCATTAAATAACCCAAAAAGGGTTGATAGGCCATAAAACAAAACAACCTGAAAATCAAACTTTTAATGTTGAGGGAAAAATATGGTTATTTGATTGACTGTTTGGTTTAATGGCATATCAACCTTTGTGGGTTATTCAATGCCAAATCTTGTTTTATTATATATAATATACTATGATGCAGATAGCTTTTTGATTTAGTGCATTCTGGGATGCACATATATGCTTTGAATGTGTCCCTGGGAAAATTTATGGGTCCCAACTAAAGCTGTCTAACTCCTACCTTGTAACCTATCCTGTGTAATTCATTTCTAAGAAAATATTGAAATGTATTTACAGTTAGCTTGAAAAGGTGAGAGAAGAAAAAAGAAAAACACTTGGATGCATGGATAAGATTTTACTGCGTCCTTTTAGATTTTTATGCATCAGGGACGCAGGACGTATACCTATCAGCATCTCTGTATATATATGATTTGTTTAAGGAATAATTTTCCTTAACTTCATGTGTATTAATAAATACTGGTAGTTGTCCTTCTAGCACCTATCTGATAAAAAGGGTTAGATGTTTGCCATTAGAGCAATTTGAAGAATATGAATGGATAATCTTATAGTTGCTAGGGCTTGATATGTCCATCCAATTGGATGGGGCTGTAGGGGATTACTTCTAGCCCAAGTGTTGTATACTTCTTTCTTTATTTCTTTATTCTTCTACGTCCTCTGGTATTTCTCTCTTCGTGCTTCTTCTTGGGGATCTTTCTCAGAACTGCTATTTGGTAGTTTTAGATAATCACAAGACTTTGATTTACTTAGATATATTTTATTCTGAAATAGACTATCCTTAGTTCCATGTCTGTAACATTTTATTTAGGTCGTGGTTTTGTTTATCCTAAAATTCTAATCTAAACTGGAAGTTCTTTCTCCTGTTTACGGTATCTACCAGAAGGATATATGATTAAAGCCTTGTCATTCAATCAAAGCCGCTGAATTATATTTTTTTACAACTGTTAAATATTAGGAATCTAATATTATGTAACACAAGTAAGGGGCAGTGTGTAGTGTTGCATGTCATGGGACCATTTATCATATAGAAATCTAATACTGAATCTGCATGGAATAATGGCTAATGTACTGGATTGCAACATTGTAGTAAGTGACTTTCAGTCATGCTATTACTTTTACTTTTTGACTAATACCCTTGAGAAAGTTATGAACCACTTTATCCCCCTAGATATGGGTTTTTAGCATTAAATAACCCTTAAAGTTTGAAACGATATTAAACAAAAAGAAAAAATAACCTAACCAAATCAAACAATAAAATCGAAAGAGGAATTCTCGTTGGGTTGGAGGCATTTTGATAACTCTCTAGCATGTTGTTGCGTAGTGGCCAAGTCAGGTTTTAGTAGTAGTCGTTAGTAGTAGTAGTAGCCGTCGTTAGTTCAGAGTAACAACATACGAAAGTCGTATAGTCAAAAAGGGGTTGTTTATTTCTTTCTAGGCTCGTGGGTTCTTTTTCAGAGAGAATGAGAGTAAGGTCAAACTGTTCTATCGTAAATCACATTCATGCATGCTGTTTGTTGCTACCCTAGACATGTCACAACAGAGCCCCAACAAACACATCCAACTCTTCTCATGTCCGGCGAAAGAGAGACCAAATTTTCTTTACTTCCGTTTGTGGTCCCTAGGGTGGGGGAAGGTCACATCCGCTTCCGCTCAAAACCTGGAACTTCCATTTTTATTTTTAAATCTAGTTCTGGGGTCATTGGTTGGTCAATGGCTGGCACCCATTGAGTGTTTACCCTTCCAAACTTTAATCTCTTTTTGTTCTTTTTTTTTTTTTTCTCTTTCTCCAGAAATCCGATTACCATTTTCTTTTCAATCCCTTAATTCTCCATAGACCATAATAATTACGCTACAATGTGTCTCACTCAAAACCCAGTTGTCTTCAACTAACTCACTTTCCCCTTCGGGGTTGATCTATGTAATCTGTCTTAGCTTAATGTTGCCCCTTATCAAAATCCCCACCCTCCTCAGGCTCATCCTCAAAATCCAAGGCCAGAAGTATAGGGCACCCAGTTAGTATTAAACTCACTAACAATGGTCTGCTAATGTTGTATACCTATTCTTTACTTCTATTATTCTTTTGCTCATTTTGGTATCTTACGTTCTTCTTCTAGCGTCTGGACTTCTATTCCTCTGTTCTTTTATGGAGAGAGGAGGAGAGATAGACACAGGTAGATAGAGAGATTCATAACTTACTTCTTTGGCCATTCGTGATCTCTAGTCGCTTCTATTTCTCTGTTCTTGCTGGTTGGTCGTCTTTGATTCATTTCTTCTTCTAGGTCTGTTTTGTTGCCAAGACATTCATCAACCACAAAACCATATTATTTATTTAAACCTTTATTTACTTAACTAAACATATTTCTCTAACTAAACACAACGTGTGTGTGCAGGTGAGTCCCAGCTAAGGCAGATAGGCCTTATCTGCCTGACGTCCAAGCTGTAACTGAGAGCCAACCAGGTCCCACGTGACTTCACGTATTTCACAGGCTTTCTGTAATATTCCATCGAAAGTCCCGCCCGTGATATGAAAAGGGACCATCCCTTCAGAAATACAGGGGATTGACAATAATCTATGCATAGATTATGTAACACTAATCTAGCTTGCTAACCATTACACCACCGAGGTGCCTTTTTACTAAGCTTAGCTTAGATGTGGCACAAGGCCAGAAGTATGGGGCACCCAGTGAGAATCGAACTCACTAACAATGGTCTGCTAATCTAGCTTGCTAACCATTACACCACCCGAGGTGCCCTTTTTACTAAGCTTAGCTTAGATGTGGCACAAGGCCAGAAGTATGGGGCACCCAGTGAGAATCGAACTCACTAACAATGGTCTGCTAATCTAGCTTGCTAACCATTACACCACCCGAGGTGCCCTTTTTACTAAGCTTAGCTTAGATGTGGCACAAGGCCAGAAGTATGGGGCACCCAGTGAGAATCGAACTCACTAACAATGGTCTGCTAATCTAGCTTGCTAACCATTACACCACACAAGGTGCCATTTTTACTAAGCTTAGCTTAGATGTGGCACAAGGCCAGAAGTATGGGGCACCCAGTGAGAATCGAACTCACTAATAATGGTCTGCTAATCTAGCTTGCTAACCATTACACCACCCGAGGTGCCCTTTTTACTAAGCTTAGCTTAGATGTGGCACAAGGCCAGAAGTATGGGGCACCCAGTGAGAATCGAACTCACTAACAATGGTCTGCTAATCTAGCTTGCTAACCATTACACCACCCGAGGTGCCCTTTTTACTAAGCTTAGCTTAGATGTGGCACAAGGCCAGAAGTATGGGGCACCCAGTGAGAATCGAACTCACTAACAATGGTCTGCTAATCTAGCTTGCTAACCATTACACCACCCGATGCCCTTTTTACTAAGCTTAGCTTAGATGTGGCACAAGGCCTGAAGTATGGGGCACCCAGTGAGAATCGAACTCACTAACAATGGTCTGCTAATCTAGCTTCCTAACCATTACACCACATGAGGTGCCCATCCAACCTATATATATGGGAGACCACCCAAATCTAGATACTTAAAACTGATTGATTCTTATCTGCAGATCCCTAGCATCATAAATTCCATGTTAGACTGGACATAAAAAAAAAATCCTTTTCATCTAAAAACATCCTCACTAAATAATGATTTTATTGCTTTTCTGAACATTTAATGGTCTTCCAAATTATCACCACACACACACACACACACACACACACACACACAAATACACACATTCACACATACACACACACACACCAATACATATATACTCAACATACGCTCACTCACACACACACACACACACATAGATATGTCTAACTCCCATATATCTCCAATTGTTTATAAGTCTAAGGTGGATATGATTGAAATGAGATATACTGAGATGCTGATAGGTATACATCCTGATAGGTATACAAAAATCTGAAAGGACACAGTAGAATAGTATCCATGTGTCTCAGTGTTTTTTTCTTTTTTCTTCCCTCACCATTTCATGCTAATGTAAATACATTTCTATTTGATTATTAATACACATGAAGTTAAGGAAAATTATTCCTTAAACAAATCATATATATACAGAGATGCTGATAGGTATATGTCCTGCGTCCCTGACGTACAAAAATCTGACAGGACATAGTAGAATCGTATCCATGCGTCTCAGTGTTTTTTTTTTCTTTTTTCTTCCCTCACCATTTCAAGCTAACTGTAAATACATTTCTATAGTTTCTTAGAAAGGAATTGCACAGGATAGGTTACAAGGTAGGAGTTAGACAGGCTTAGTTGGGACCCAAAAATTTTCCCGGGGACTCATTCAAAGCATATATGTGTGTCCCAGGACGCACTAAATCAAAATGCTATTATCATATATACCCCCTCTAAAATTACCCCACTATTCCTTTCTTTAAAAAAAGTCCAAGGTAGACACTAATGATAATCTACTTGAAACATTATTCTTTAGACATTACTTACATATCTCCAATATGTGTGTGTGTGTATATATATATATATATATAATGAATCCGACGGTATAAGTGTAGATAAAAGAATATGAAAACATCACAAAATGCTGTTAAAGTGAAAACATTTTATAACATATTCATAACTGATATTGAACAATATTTCGATTTTATAAAAATCATCTTCAGGGCCTGTTTATACTCCGTTGTCAAGAGCGGAGACAAAAGTCATAATGTTGCAAAAAAGAAAAAAAAAAAAAAAAGTTATACAATAGTTTCGAATGTGAGCACTTCCGCCGCATTTTTCTCAGTCACCAGATTATGTATATCTTATTGTAAAAGTTTTTAAAAAAGAAGACATATTACAAGATTGACACTATGACTTTCATCTCCGAAGAATATGTTATAAAATGTTTTCACTTTAACAGCATTTTGTGATGTTTTCATATCCTTTTATCTATACTCATACCGTTGGATTCATTTCCTTTCTTTCACTTATATATCTCCAAAAGAATGTCTGGAAGTAACACTATACCAATATCTACCCTCCCTCTCTTGCCATTCAACATATAAAATATATAACTTTAATTACCTATGACCCTTTACAATTTAACCATAATCTAACACCAATCCTTTATGAGAATTCTATAATAATTTTTTCAGATACCACTAAACCTTATTTAGTTAAAATATCACAAGACCATTTAAGCTGTACGTCACTCTATATATGTAAAAAATCGTTGGGGTGGCCTAAAGTCAGTATTAGCCAGTCGTCGAGGGAATCTATCCCCTTTTCAATAGCGCTAGACCAAGGAGATTGTTTTTTGGCATCTGAGGTGGAGCGCCACACCTACCATCAGCTCCTTACTTTACCGCACAGATCCCTGTGCTACTCATATGCTGAGTTGGCGAGGAAAAAATCTTGGGGATAAATCTTTTAAAAATCTATTAACAAGAAGAAATAATTCATTTTGCTAGCACTAGACCAAGTAGATTGTTTTTGTTAGGGTGGAGCACCACATGTATCATTAGCTCCCCACTTTACTGCAAAGATCAGATTACCCAATCTGTGCTACTCATGTGCTGAGTAGGCAGGGATCATATTGAACCAGGAATCTTGTGATTCCTAGGTAGGTGTTCTACTCTACTTATCTGGCCACGCCTGTGATTATACACATATGTACCATTGCATTTTAACTGCACCCAAGTAGAAGGGTGTGTAGTTGGAGGCGTGTAGTCTAATGGTTAGAGTCGTAGGAAATGGATTCGTCAACCAGAGTTCAGATCCTGGACGAAGCTACAGTTCATATATTGGCAAAGGTATGAATCCTACTCACCCTCCAGCTATGGGTAAATAGTAGGGCAGACTAGGCTCTTTAACCTTGTTTAGGCAACCAGTCTAGGAGAAGGAAAACTCTGAATTTAAACCTCTTAAACTTCGCTATGTATAGTATATATTTATAGTATAAATATTATGTATAGAGAGAGATATAGATAGATAAATTGATAGATTGAGGAAAATCCTATAAGCCTATATAATGGTGCTAATACCCTTTGGAAAGGTATGAATCCAATTCTCCCTCCAGACTGGGCTCTAAAATAGGCTAATTAGTGATCTAAAAAAAAAGAAAAAGGCCATAGTATCACAATGGTAGAAAACATGGATGAAATAATGAGTTTTGTTCAAAATTGTCTGAAGTTTACCAAATACAATATACAACAGACAACCTAAGGAAGTCCTGAGGAAACAGTGGCCAAAATGGGATAAAAACTATTAAGGTGCGGATGCTAATATGGAAGTATCATTAGGTGAAGAGTTATTGTCAACATAGTCACACCAAAGCAGACAAGGATATAGCAAGTTAAAATTAGTATTGAATAGATTGAGCCAACCAAATTTAAGCTTCAAGTTTCAGGGGGAAACAAACATGGAGTAACAGGAAGACAATTAGAATTGATGGTAAGAAATTAAGAGCATGTGGTTAAGGAGTTCAGATCTGAGGATGGTCTTAGAAGTAATTACATCACGTGAAAAAAGTTGTGCATTTCAATATTAATTAAAGGAATTGGATATCAAATATGACACCAAGAAAAGGATGTGGCAAAGATAAAGTTTTGAAAAGATCAAGAAGTGTTCATTTTTTTTTTTTTTTTTAATTGTGCGCAGAAAAAGCAAATTAGAAATTAAGAAAAGCCTTTATAAAGAAAATTAGTCACTAAACGACAGTACTCCAAGGGTTGAAGTATGGAGTTAACCACGAGTGTGGCAGATAGGTTGAGAGTTAAAGAAATAACCAAACAACTAAAATAGGAATAAAAGAGCTGTATTACAGAATAACAATAAGGATTGCAAACTTTAGTCCGTCTGCACAAATATAATTTGTAATAAACTTATCTGAGTCCTGAGATAGGGTAATATCGGAGCCCTTGCTACGACCTTCTGATAGTTCGGATATGATAGACTTTCTGTTTGATGTCCGACTCCGATTCTGGTTGTTGATGAAGAGGAGTGACCCTTATTTTGGTCTGTCCCCAGTGAGGGTTGGATCAGAAAAGGCATGAGTTTGCTTATTCGGCTTTGCCGCCAAAGTATGCTGGCTCGTGATTGGTTGGTTTGAAACAGAGGCTCGCAGACAAAGGACGATAACCCCCATACCCCAGAATTCTCAATACCATTTATATTTTGAAAGACTGAAACTATGAGTTTGTGACATCATTGAAGTCTATTTTGTGTTTTATTCAGTAGGTTTTGTCTAATACTTTATTTCTTGAATTTTTAGTAGTTATTTTTTATTGCAACTCATTTGAGCTGTGGTAATTTTTAAGCTTTGAAAAAGTCTATAGACAATCTTATAATTTAAACTTTGCAAGGCTCTTAACTTAAATAATCTTGCTATCAATATTTCCCTGGATTTTCATATGGTGAGGCTCTAAGCTATATGAAAGTTGAGCCTCTTCTCTAAATTTTTCTTGTATTAATAATATAATATAATATCTTTTTTCAGCTTGTATATCAGGTCTGAGACCTGTCAGCTGTTCCTTATAAACATTCATCTTAATTCCCCAGAACATTTATACTCTTTCCACAGATTATCTAACATTGCCTTAAAGGAGTTCAGAGATGGAGCATTCACTATTGATGATGGTAGTTTATTCCATGTATTCACGAATCTGTTACTAAAATAATTTTGTCTTGCATTTGCTTTGATAAATTTTTTTAAGAGTTTTAATTTATGACCCCTGGTATTGATATTTTGAGCAATATTTAATAGATCAAAATCCATGGGTATATTTATAGACTTCAATCATATCTCCTCTTGTTCGTCGATAAACCAAACTTGGTAAGTCAATCTTCCTAAGTCTTTCTTCATACAAAAGGTTTTTTACATCATTCATTACTTTAGTAGTATTTCATATTAATGATACAGAAGAAAAAAATATTATGTATTGAGAGAGATATAGATAGATAAATAGATAGATTGATAGACAGAGGAAAATCATATAAGCCTATGTAATGGCACTAATACCCTTGGGAAAGGTATGAATCCAATTCTCCCTCCAGCTATGGGTAAATAGCAGGGCAGACTGGGCTCTTTAACCATGGCTAGGTAACCAGTCTAGGAGAAGGAAAACTCTGAATTCAAACCTGCTAAACTCTGCTTAAGTAAATTGACCTTGTGTCGCATCCTGCTCATGCAGAGGGGTTAGTAAATATATATAAGCCTATATAATTTGCACCTGTGAGGATTCAAACCTGTAAGGGAATATCCCATTGGATTTTGATTCCAATGGGATATTCCATCACAAGTTTTATATATATTTATATAAAAGGGTTTTGTAATTGGCTTGGAGCATTGTGTTTATATTGGTTTGTTGGTTGGTTTTGAAGGCTGTCACAATGCAAGTGTAAAGAAAAAAGAAGGTAACTATGTTCTTCTTTGTTAACCTTTTACTTTATTCTTAATATTTCGGGATGAAAAATCCCATCATCAGAAGAATACTCGAACTGAAGTGGTGCTAGCAGTTGCTCAATTTGTTCTGTCTGGGTCTTCCAGTCAGCAAGGGAGTCTATCCCCTTTTTCATTAGCGCTAGACCAAGGAGATTGTTTTGGCATCTGAGGTGGAGCGCCACACCTACCATCAGCTCCTTACTTTACCGCACAGATCCCTGTGCTACTCATATGCTGAGTTGGCGAGGACCGGTATCGAACTAGGAACCTTGTGGTTTCTAGCTGAACGCTTACCAACTGAGCTAACCCTGGCCTCTCTCTCTCTCTCTATATATATATATATATATATATCTATATATATGCATTAGTGTTAAAGAATAAAAACTGATGATGAAATAAAAATATATTTAAAAAGATGAAGTCACGAGAGTGTGTGGGCCTAAGCTGTAGCTTATTTAGCTTATGGTTACATCCATCACTGCTTTGAGCTTTGTATTTACAGTGTTGTTCATACTTCCAAAAGATTTTAAGCTCAAGGTTGAAGCTGCCTGATCAAGTCATGTAATTATAATCCTAGAATATACATGCCAAAATATTTTGAACTTAGGGCTCAAAAAACAATGGGAAAAATTCTCAACTCATTTTTCTTTCTTCTTTTGTAAAAAGTCTTTAACTCTTTTATGTGATATAAACATGAAAGTGAGCTGAATAAATACATATTTGATCGTTGTTTGCTCAAAGATGAGACAGGATTAGTGAAAAAAATGAACCTGGATCAAGGCAGATCAGGAAACCATCTTCTATCACTATCACTATCACTATCACTATCACTATCACTATGATCAACTTTCAAACTATGTAAAAAATTTAAAAAATTATGTAAAAACCTTACCCCTCCCCCTAAAAAAAAATAAATCAACTGTGGTGGTTACTACTGCTCAGTCTTAATTAGTTATCATTCTCCACACATTAATACAATAACCAGCATTTCATTTTTTGTTTTGTGTGACATAGTTTTGGTTACAGACAAATAGAGATGAATCTCCATTATTAATAGATATGTAGTAATTTTAAAAGTGATATTTTTCCAAATATTATTTTTATTTACTTTATTCTCTGTAATCATTTCTTTTCTTTTTTTTTTTTTCTTTTAATCATTATTCCTCCCTCCATTTTTGTTTCTTCTTCTTCTTCATCAAGTGGACATATTTTTAGTTTGTTCTTTCTTCTTTCTCAGTTCAGCCTTTCTACTGCCTGTTAAGAAAGAAAAAAAAATGAATGAATGAAAACAGGGTTGGGTAGGTGGGCAAGTCAGTGTTTCTATGTGAGTGCTCTGGTTGTTGTTATCTGATAATGTCTGGTAGGTGTTGGAAGGGTGGGTGGAGAAACCAGCCACCCCCCCCCCCACTAGCACTCCCCCACCCCAGCACCCTCGTGTATGAAACACTCAAAGCAAAACATGACATCCTGTTGAAGACAGTATGCATTTTAAGGAAATGATGAAAAGACCTTGGCCAGTTTTTGTTGTACTTGTGTATAAATCATAGACAGAGTGACTTTGCTGGCTCTGACATTGGTTGAAGCATTAATGGAAGCAAAATGAAACTTCTTCTACAGAATTCCTGTGCCAATTAAGGAATCTATTTTTGTCTTAAGGCCAATCATAAGATTATACACTCCACACACACTCATTCACACACACACCTCTCTCACACACACACACACACACACATATATATATATATATAATGTGGGTGTAGAAATGAGAAAAAAAATTATTCCAAATGATAAATTTATTTGTAGATGGTGAAGTCAACATTAAAACGTTTTGGTTTGTTATAAAACCTTCATCAGGACATTAGGATTTTTATAACATTTTATAACAAACCAAAACATTTCAACGTTGACTTCACTACACTCAATATAAAAAGAGAAAGAGAAATAGAACTTATCACTTTTTGGTCGTTATACATGTGTGTATATATATATATATATATATATATATATATATATATATATATATATAAGTTAATAGAAAGGAAATGAATCTGATGGTATGAGTATAGATAAAAGGACATGAAAACAACACAATATGCTGTTAAAGTGAAACAATTTTATATCATATTCATAGCTAATATTGACCAATATTTCGATTTATAAAAATCATCTCCAGAGCTTGTTTTTTTTTACTCCGGACTCATTGAGAGAGGAGACGAAAATAATATGAATTCAAAACGAAAACATTGATGTTGCAAAAAGGTTATGCGGTAGTTTCAAATATAAGCACATCTGCCCACGCGTTTCTCGGTCAGTGACAGTCATGTATATCTTATTAACCCGTTGACAGTAGGCCTGCAACGGATTTTTGGAAAAGAACTTTTCATTTTTGTATTTTTTTTTATTTATCTATTTTTTTATTTTTTCTTATATATAAAGTAAAAAAGTATGAATGGTTGTAAGGTTTTTTGGGAAAAATGTGAAATTTAAATTTGTTGGGAAGTATATATCGGAAATGGTTATGTGAAGGGGATTTTGTGATTTCTGACTACAAGTGTCGCTAAATAAGGAGATATATTAAAAAAGCCTTGTCTTTGGGGGATGGTTTGATGGGTGAGCTGCTCTCAATAAGTCCGGAGTAAAAAAACAAGCTCTGAAGATGATTTTTATAAATCGAAATATTGTTCAATATTAGCTATGAATATTCCTCTCTAAGTCTACATCTGATGTGAATTCAGATGTTTCCTTCTCATAGGCCGGTTTCCATATTATAAAAAATATTAAGTATCCATTAAGAATGAATTTTGTCGGCATTAAATGACCCACTGAGGTTGATTTGCCGTATAACAAAACAAACCCAACTTAAAAAACCAAAACCTTATACACTATCTATCTGCAGATCAAATTTTTTTAAGTAATTCATCCGATAATTCTCAAAAATGCCCTATTAAATTATTATTATTACCATTTATGGTCTGATATCATCCAAATTAATCTTAAAATTCTGTACGCTTATTGCTGTTTTTGATCTGATTAAAGCAATTTATTCCAAAACGTATATTTCTCTATTAGCATAAAGAAATCCAATTGGATAATAGACATAGTTTTTTTTTAAATCTGCCTTAACAGTTTCTAGTACAAGAAGAAATATTTTAAAAAAGTGTCTACTTTTATTAGTAATTCAAAAACAATATTTGCCTCTCTTGAGATAAAATTTCCCACCAATCATTCTATTTGCTCTCGATATGATAGACAAAATATAATTGTCAGCTTTAAAAGTAACATCAAAGCCAACACTTAAATCACATTCCTCATTTACTTTCTTGATTTTTCTGTTTCTCTCTCTCTCTCTCTCTTCGTTACTTGTTTCTACACTCTCTCTTGATATAATTCTTTCTCTCTGTCTGTCTAACTCTGATTGCTCAATGTCCCATTTCTCTCTCTCTCTCTCTCTCTCCTCTCTCTCTCTCTCTCTCTCTCTCTCTCTCTCACACACACACACACACACACTCTAAATTTTTTCTCTCTCTCTCTCTCTCTCTCTTTATAGATATCTTCTCTCTGTCTGTCTGTCTGTCTGTCTCTCTCTCTCTCTCTTCTTACTCGGCTTCTTTTCTCTTCTCACTCTGATTGCTCAACTCTCTCTGAGATAAAATTTCCCACAATCATTCTATTTGCTCTTGATATGATAGACAAAATATTTTGTCAGTTTGAAAAGTAACATCAAAGCCAACACTTAAATCACATTCCTCATTTACTTTTTGATTTTTCTGTTGCTTAATTTATATTCAAATTTAATATTTTTAGATTCAATATGCAACACTACATTTTGTTGTATTGCAAGGTGGAAAGATACACAGAAGAATAGTGTGCTTAATACATTTATTAAGTACCAGCATCCGGTGCCAAACGGATACATACAAACACAGAACAAATAAGTACAAACAATTAACAAGACAAAACTCATACTAAATAGAGGAGGGTCAGTTCGGTATAGCCAATGCAGCAGAGTCAGTTTGAATATTATTGAGCTAGTTAATCTATATTAATTGTAGGTTATTTCATGGTTATGAGCCAGTCCATCTGGTAGAGTACTGAAGGGGTGTTAGCTACTCTACAAACGTTTTTTATATGTTAAATTCTAATTTTCCAGTATCTTACCAATATGGCAATCTATTTAGATTCCTTTGTGTTATTCCTTTGTGTAACATCATCAACAAAATTTCTGATTTTATATCATTAGGTAAATCATTTATGAATATTAAAAAGGTTCCCATGTTGTATATCTCTTATAAGACATTGGGTATATAAAGTAATTATTTTTTAAGACATTGGGTATATAAAGTATTTTTTTTAAATGTATCAAACCTTTTTTATGTAGTTGTATTAGAATTACTGTTTTCAAAATATTAGGAATCATTTCATATTCTATAAATTTCTCAAACAATTTACTTATTTTACATTGATAAAGTTTTCATTTCTTTACAATTTTAGGATATATTTCATCAGGTCCCATACTTTTAATAACCTCCAGCTTGGATAATAAGTTTTATGTCTTTAGCTCCTATTTTTAGCTCCTCCATAATTTTTTTTTTTTTTTGCTACTTTCTTCATAACAATTTTCCTGTAGTGGACCAAACTCTTCCTAAGAAAAATGAACAGATTGAAAAAATATTGCTAGTACATTTACTGTTTCAACTGGTGTGTTCATTAATTTAACAATCTTATCATTTTTTTTTTACTGTACAAACGTTTTTGTGAATTGTAGTTTTTATTTTACATATTTGAATAATGTATATTTTCTTATTCAAGGTACATGCATGTATAAGAATTAAATTGTAGTTTTAGCTTTAGTGGCTAAAACTGCTTCTTATAATACATTAGGAGGCTTCAGAGAAACCTCCAAACATAGGTGAATTTATAAGTAATAAAATCCAACAAGGAGTTACATATAACAACAATACAGACTTTATTGTCTGAGCACATGTAACATAAAATACAGACACAAAAACAGGACGAACATCCTAAAGAAAGAGTTCTTGTAGAGTTAATCTTGAGACCACTAAATGCAGAATAGAAGAGTCACTTACTGTATATGAGCCATGTGCTTAGGGTCTAGAAAGGGCTATGTACACACATGGGTACAAACCTATAGTTGGGAGGCCTCCCCCACCAATCCTTAATGGACAGAGACACAACTTGTCTAGTGCATCTTTGTAGATGCCAGATGAAAGAGAGAAATAGCTTCTTGGGCTGTTTAAATAGCCAGGCAGTAATGCCATCTAGTGGCAAGTCCTGTCAGCAAGGGAAGATAACCCTTTTCCACTCAACTCCATCCCATGAAGGGAAGACAATCGCTTGTGTGATTTCAGTAATAATATCTTTTAATAATGAAACAAAAAGTATGCTTTTCTCAAAGGCCATTGAAGTTTGATCTTCAGTGGATGCTACAGAATTTGCATAAGTTAATTGGTGGTCAAATTAAAAGAATTAGTTTTATGCGTAAGATTATTTTGTTCCTGGTTCTGTATATGTGTAGGGTCTCCCACATTTAAATTACCTTCTCTTACATCCCACTTCTGTTGGAAGCTGAGTAGATATAGTTATTTACTAAGCATAGCTTAGATATGGCACACCTTGTATGTCACTGTATATTTTTGTATTTGGTTTTATTGATTTGTTTTTTTGTTTGTTTGTTTGTTTGTTTTACGGCATATCAACCTCAGTGGGTCATTTAATGCCGATAAGGTTTTGAAATAAATTCATTCTTTTTTTTCTTTTTCAATTTTTAATTTTTTTTTCAATTTTTAATATTCTTTCAGGTTACTCTACTGCTACTCCCTCTCCAACTTTAGATGTTACAAACAACCCAATGACAACAAGGAATTCCGAAGAATTAACCAGCTCAGATCTGACATCCATAGAAATTTCTAATGGTAATTTTAATAAGATCACCATCCAAAAACATTCTGTGACTGAAGATTCAACTAGATTTTTGTCCATGACCTCAACACAAAGTTCAATTGGATTTTACCCGCAGCCGAGTAGAAGTGGTTGCCTTAGTAGTCATTGTAGATTTGAACCAAGTTCCAGTTTCACAACTTTTGGCACTGCAATTCCAATCCTTGGGAGACCAGCTTCCAACCAACTTACCCCAGATTCTTCAAGTAGACGAATCCTAAGTGGTTCTCCACTTGCAGGCCCCACTTCTGCTATAAAAACTTCCTCTCCAGCGTTCATTATAATGGCAGACACTACTGCCACAACAATGGCTTCCCAACAACGATTGAAGAGAAAGAGGAACAAAAAGAGAAAGAAAAAGAAGAGGAAGAAGAAGAGGAAGAAAAAGAAAAGCAGAAGGAAGGGGAGGAGAACGACTGTGGAGTGGGGGGTGGAAGAACTAAGGAAGACAACTCGAGCAGCTACAACCGAGAAGGGTATCCGGGTAAAGTGGGTAACTGACGATCGCAGAAGAGATCAGAATTATCCAGCTCCTTTCCCTACAGCAATTACACGTCCGTCCCTCTTGAAATCAGTTAGCTTTCTGGCACCAGTTCAAAGGCACGTGCCTCTGTCTTCATTTCCTGCTGAAGTGACAACTCAACCTATGCCACTCCCAGGAGTTGCAGAAAAACCATTCCATACCATAAAATCAACCTCTGTTTTTAAGGGGTTTTCTATCAAACAAACCATGACATTCCCTAATTTGTTATCTAGTAGATCATTGTTGGACCAATTGATAAGGATAAAACCCCGCCTACCAACTACTACGTCGTCTCTAACTACTCAAACTAGTCATCATACATCTACATACTGCTTCTTTTACTAATCAATCAATTAAGAATTAAATTAAAAATTCAACTACCTCAGTAAATACTCATAATTATCTTACCTCTCCTACATCATCTCTAACTACTCAAACTAGTCATCATAATGAATTAAACCAAGATCATCTACATACTGCTTCTTTTACTAATCAATCAACTAAGAATCAAATTCCTACCCCAATTAAAAATCCAACCACCCAAGAATCATTAAATACTCACAATTATCTTACCTCTTCTTATTTTAAGGCCAAGTCATCATCAGAATCAACACCCATTTCCCCAAAATTAAACACATCATCCTCAAGTTTTAGTTTCCATTCCATTCATAAATCAGATTTTTCTGAATTGCAATCTCCTCTGTCGCCACTAAACACCCGACTTGGAACCACATTTTCTTCAATAAAAGACTTTCCAAATAAAGACTCTATGTTACAATCAAAACATCCAATCATGTCTTCTAACATGGAATCACTCCAATCAAAATCATTTTCTCTGATAAAAATCCCAATAAATCCAACTCCATCTGAGCAAAGTTCACTTCCACATTCACCTACAAACCAAACGGCTTATATAGATTCTACTAATTCCGTGAATTCTACCAGAAAATATTTAACTTTGGAAAGCATCCTTATATTTGAGGCAAGACGTCCTCCAATCATTGAAAAGTCGTTTGAAATTGATAAACAATTAACGACGCCAAAATTTATTGACAATTCTGAATTTCAATCATTTCCTCAAATTCATAGTTCTAATTCATTTGTAGAACCAGAACTTTTTCAAAATGTATTCAGTACTGTTTCTGAGAAACCAGTCAGTATAACCCAGTTTTCTTCATCATTAACACCATTATCAGTCAGTGATGTCACCGAAAATCTCAAATACATGGACTTATTGGCCCTTTTTGATACAGTGCTTAACTACACAAAAGAAAACAGCTCAATCAGTGAAGAATTATCTACCTTGAGTTCTTCAGCTTCACCTTTGGTTTCATCAACACCTTTTCTGTCTAATTCTGTATTTCCTTTAAGTTTCCATTCTCAGACACCTGCAAATCATGAAAGGAGATTTGCTGATGAAGATGAACAGCCATTGTCTTCAAGAGAAACTGCATCCAAAAATCATTCGCCCAACAATTTGGAACATTTTAACCAAATTTCCTTCCAGTCAAATTCTTTAGATCAGTCTGTTTACCCAAGTTTCTCTGTTTCAAATCCAGTGCCTTCATCCAAATTTCACTCCCAGTTTTCAAAAGAGTCTGTTGAAACTAATTTTTCATCTTTTGTACATTCTCTCCGCCCAACCATAACTTCCCATGGAGACCTTTTCTCCAATTCTACTTGGACAGATTCAAGTCAATCTCTCTCCTGGCCAGATGTTCACTCTACAACCCTTTTCAACAATCTCCCACCCCTGCAAACATCATCTCTTTTAACTTTTAACCCAGATCCAACTCATACTCCATTGCTTGAAGAATTTACTTTTGAGCCCCTAGTCATCCAACATAACCCCCAAACTCTTGGAGATGAGAATCTGGTCTTTGACTCTGAAAAAAAACAGAACCTGAATCACCCTTTGATTATGCCCACCTCAACAACTGTTACCAATAATTTGATTCCAAGTTCTTCACCGCATCTGTCTTTAAAGCCAGAACCAACTAGAACCTCCGGCTTCATGTCTTCATATTCACAAAAAAATATAATTTCAGATAATCTTTCTCCATTTGCTACAATGATGTCTAGCCCAGAGTCAAGCTATGATCCTGTGGATATTTTGTCCTCTTCTCTTCTTGAAATATTCTCCTCCTCTGACTTGACTTCTTCAGAGACATCTGTGAAGACAACCACACCAAATTTGGCCCTTTCTGATATTCCTCTAGAATCTTCAATGCTTTCAATAACTTCTTCAAATAAGTTGTCTCTTTCCCTAGCAGAATCATATTCCCAATCTTTTAGTTTAGAATTAACCACGGAAGGAAGTTCAAACATGGCTTCCTTTACAGGTGATTCTATAAGTACATTGTTTTTCACACCTGAGTTGTCCAATTTGTTTTTCCCTTCTACAGGTGTTACTCCAGATTCATGGACTGCACCAGCTTTGTTAACAGAGGATTCTGAAGTCTTCACTACTGATTCAAACAGTCAGCAGCATGTAATTGTTGACAGGGATGTGAGTATAACTACCGAACAACTGATTAGTTCAGAATATGAAAATGAAAACGGTTTGTTAAGTTCTAAGGTTTTAGTTTCTACGGCTATGTTTACTGAGGATCAGGAATTTTCTAGAAAAGAAATGCTCGTTGGATCATCATTTGCTTCTGATCTTCAGAGTCAGAGCAAGATGTCTGATGCAGTGTGGACATTTGATTTAAACACAGTGGAAGAGGATATGGGTTTTTTTACTTCTTCTCTCGTTTCTAGTTTCATGTCACCCCCTTCTGGTTCAGAGGCAATTGATAGTTCAATGGTTCAACTAAATCCCTACATGAGTTCTGATTTTCTCATAGAAAGCTCATCTGCATCTCCCTCTTTGATGCTGCCTCCCTCTTCGCTGCCAGAAAAGCCTGCTGATGCGGCATCAACAAATGACCCTGCTGTTTCTGGATCTGTGGAGGTGGACAGCACTGATGATCCATTCAGTTATTTCTCGTCATTGGATCCAGACTCTGAGAATGGGCATTTTCCATTCTCAGATCGGTTTCTCGGGTCGTCCCAGTCGTCACTAGAAATCTCTTCTTCTCATTTTAAATCAGTGTCCCAGTTGGCGAGCCAAAGCTTAGTCACATCACAAGCAGAGATAACATCACCACTTGAGTCCCCTGAATCAACCCTGTTGACAAATTCATCATCTCACTTGTTTTCATCATTTTCATTCTTGGAACCCTCAAAGGTAAACCCATCACCACCAACATTGCTGCCTGTGTCATCTCAAGTGTCATCACCCATTGAATCATCTCAACTTGCCCCATCTTCTCTGCTTGAGCCAACATCACCACTATCACTCTGGCTCGATTCACCATCTCTTTCAGAGTTTGAAGATTCTGATTTGATATCCTCAGTGATGGTGGAACAATCCGTGTCCGCATCACAATTCTTCTTTGAGATAGAGCCATCTGAATGGACATCGCAGATGGAGTCATCACAAATGTCAGAATTATTTTCCCCAGTAGAAACAATATCAATTATAGATTCAATTTGGATAGAATCAGAGTCAGGGTATTTGTCTTCTGAATCAATGTTGTCATCACTACCTGAAACATTACAACCAACATCAAAACTAAAGTCAATATCAAACACATCACAAATATCATCAGCTTTTACATTTCCAGCCATGACACCATATCTATCATCACAGCTTACACCAGAAATATCAATACAGATCATGTCTTCCCTATCATCACAATTCTCAAATCAAATGTCATCACAGTTTACACCCTACACGTCATCACAATTTACACCAGAAATATCAGAAGATATCATTTCCTCCTTATCATCCCAATTCTCAACTCAAATATTACAATTTACACCAGATATAGTAACAGATATCATGCCCTCTTTATCAGAATTCTCGACTCAAATATCACAATTTACACCAGAAATATCAGAAGATATCATCCCTTCCCTATTATCCCAATTCTCAACTGAAATATCACAATTTACACCAGATATATCAACAGATATCATCCCTTCCCTATCATCCGAATTCTTAACTGAAATATCACAATTTATACCAGAAATATCAACAGATATCATCCCTTCTCTATCGTCCGAATTCTTAACTGAAATATCACAATTTACACCAGATATATCAACAGATATCATCCCTTCTCTATCATCCGAATTCTTAACTGAAATATCACAATTTATACCAGAAATATCAACAGATATCATCCCTTCTCTATCATCCGAATTCTCAACTCAAATATCACAATTTATACCAGAAATATCAACAGATATCATCCCTTCCCTATCATCCGAATTCTCAACTGAAATATCTCAATTTATACCAGAAATATCAACAGATATAATCCCTTCTCTATCATCTGAATTCTTAACTGAAATATCACAATCTATACCAGAAATATCAACAGATATAATCCCTTCTCTATCATCCGAATTTTCAACTGAAATATCACAATTTATACCAGAAATATCAGAAGATATCATGCCCTCCTTATCATTACAATTCTCAACACAAATATCACAATTTACACCAGATATATCAAAAGATATCATGCCTTCCCCATCATCTCAATTCTCAACTCAAATGTTATCTCATTTTGTACCCAATATATCATCACAACTTACATCACAAATATTTTCACAATTCACAACACAGATGTCTTCACAGCTTACATTCCAAATGTCAGACTCATTCCAGTTGACATCACAACTAGATTCATCTCATCCTCTCTTGAATTTATCTACAGAATCAGAAACATTTCAGCCAACATCTTTACATCTATCATCACAAACAGAATTTCCCCAAGAAACAATGCTGCTTTCATCAGAGTTACAATCTTTGCCTCTGAAATCAATTTTTGACTCCTTCCAATCAGTATCAACAACGACATTTCAAATGCAATCACAAACGCCATTACAATCAGATTTGTCTCATCAAACATCACAATTGTCATCTTATTCAAATTTCTCCCAATCATCATCATTACACCCATCATTGTCCTCCTCTTTTCAACAGACATCACAATCAACACCTTGGTTCTCCTCGGCCCCTGACACAGCTCATTTAACAAAATTCTCTTCTTTTGTAGAGGAACCGTACTATTCAACTTCTGATCTTACATCTCAAATCATGTCATCTCATCCTCAATCAAATGTATACTCAACTTTCTCTCTTACTGTTTATTCCATTAACCCAAAGCTCAACTCTTCATCGTCCCAGTTAGAGACTCAGTCTACTCTTAAAACTGAGATGATTTCCGTGTCAAGTTTTAGTTCAACTTTGATGCCAACGCTTTCTGTTACCAAAACATTGAATCATGAAATTAATTCTTCTTTGTTTTATTCAACTACAAAGTTGGCGAATCACACCACACCTGATGCAGACAAGGGCACAAATCCAACCACACCCTTGACTATCACCCTACCAACAACCCTAGAACCCTTGTTAAATTTGAGTCAAGCTTTTCAGAATTACTGGGTCGTAACTGGTGAGTTGTTAAGTTTTTATTTTTATGTTTCTGATATAGATTTTCTTTTAATTAGAAAAAAAATTAGGTATATCATGAATTCACAGACAAAAATTCATAGGAACGCACCAGTGATACATTTTGTTGCTATGGATGGCCAACAATGTAAAAATTAAAATAGCTAATAATAATAAACTGATCTCCAATGAAAACAAAGCCATACAAAATAAAAGTGTGAGTCAAAAAGTAATACCATTTTGTTTAGGACAGGTATAATTACCAACACAAGAACATGTATCATACATCAAAATGAAGCTGGTCTTCTGTGGATCAAATCGCTACTCCTCCACATAGTCACCATTTCTCTCAATAGCAATGTTCCACCTTTGAATGAGAGCATGTATCCCTGCCCTGTAAAATTCTGTTGACTGTTCTTTGAGCCACTTCTTCACTACAGATTTCTCTTCCTCGTCACTGGAATAATGTTTGCCTCTCTTCTGCCCCATCAAAAAGGATTTGAGAGGCAAACATTATTCCAGTGACAAGGAAGTGAAATCTGTAGTGGAGAAGTGAAAACAATAAAGCACAATATAGCAGCCCTTTCAGATCAGGGATTCTTTCATTTTCTCTACTTTGGTTTGTTCATATCTATCTATCTATCTATCTATCTTCCCTGGTTATTTTATATCTATCTATCCTGATTTCTGTTTATCTATCAACTTAGGTCACTTCGTATCTATCTATCTATCTATCTATTTATCTTCCCTGGTTTCTTTATATCTCCTTATCCTAGTTTCTGTTCATCTATCAACCGTTAGTATACTCATATCTATCTATCTATCTATCTTTCTTTCTTTCTTTCTTTCCTGGTTTCTGGTCATCTATTAACCCTTAATATATTCATGTCTATCTATCTATCTATCTTTATATCTATCTATTTTTGCACATGCATTGATCATGTCATTGACTTTCGTAAAAAAACGCGCATATAAAAATTAACGGTTAATAACATCATATTCACACATTCACTATACACTTAACATCTTTCATTTTGTTCCTCACATAAACATTACTTAACAGTGTCCTGAAGATGGTACAATATACCGAAATGCTTAAATATTGACACAAAAAAATTGTTTCCCTGATCATAACATCCTGTGTTTGTTATATTTTTAAAATATTTTCTTCTCATATCTATCTATCTACACATCTTTAATAATATCTAAAAAATTAATTCTTTACACAATTTTTGGTTTTTGTGTTGTCTCTTAATGATATAATTTCTCATACTTTTAATTCTTGTGCAGTGATCAAAGTGCGCCTCAGTGTCAATGTCACTACTATGGCTTTCCGTAAAGAAATGGAACGTAATCTTGCCCAGGCGTATGTTGAAGCTTATCATAGAGGTGAACGCATTCTCAATGGAACGTACCAGCCTCTTAGGAAAAAACGTTTTGCACTTGTGGTAGATGTCGCTTTACAGGTACCTAATTTGTTTATTTATTAAAAAACACAATATTGACTATTGCCTCCCCCACTCTCTCTCTCTCTCTCTCTCTCTCTCTCTCTCTCTCTCTCTCTCTGTTTAATTGCTTTTTGTCTTCTTTTTTTAATAAGATTTTAAGAATGCTGCATTCTTTGACTGAATTTTTTAAAAAGTAAGTATCCATATGGACTAAAACAAAATTTTTGGATCTAACATAAACAGTTCATTTTTTTTTATTGATAATAAGTATTTTATATCTCAGAATGTTTGAGATGAGGCTTGATTATTAGTATTATCTGCGTTATTCGGACTATTGTTTCCATCTTCATTGTTATTTGTACAACGTTTTGGCCGATATGCCCTCCGGCCTTCCTCAGGTATTTTTTGTCGGACTCGGAACTTATCGGACTCGGGAATCTTCTTTTCGGACTTGGGAACCTTCTTTTCGAACTCTGGAATTTTCTTGTCGTAATCGGGAGTCATCACGGAACTTCAAACCTAACCCTTTATTCAGTCCTCGGGGGTATCCTGTTCTCATTCCGCTAACCATAGCTGGGGTAGGAGTTGTGTTAATTATTTTTCTATGTTACTGCCTCTACTCAGGATTGAACCCGGGATATCGGCCGAAATGTTGTACAAATAACAATGAAAATGGGGACAATAGTCCAAATAATCAGATAATACTAATAAGTATTTGATTTTTGTTTGTTTATTTAGAAACGTTTTATATATTAAATTTTACTTCTCTTTCGAGATGACAAGTGTAATAGTGTACAGACTGTTTCGACTCTCATCAGCGGTATATACTAACGATTTCCCTCCGACAGAAATCGAAACAGACGCAGTGAAACACTAGTGAAACACTTTTCTGTTCGTTAGTATATACATGAGACTTAATAAAGTCGAAACAGACGGTGAGCATCCTTTACTGGGATACACTTGTCCATTTTCTATAAGAAAAAGTATCGAATTTTATGCGATACATGCCTTCAAGTAAACCTTCTTCTTTCAGATGAGTGCACTTTGGTTTATTACATGGAAAAGAGAGGCAAACCTGTGCCTGCAATTAGTGCTGCTAGACACTTGATGCTTCTACAGCCACAAGAACTTGCCATCTACCTGAAACAGGTTGTTGTTCTTCCTGCCAGAAGTAAGTACTGTTACATTCTAAGTCAAAATTTGTTATAAATTCATGCGGGAGATTGTAGTGAGTCGAAAATAGTTGGAGGTGCGTAGTTTAATGGTTAGAGTTGTAGGAAATGGAATCGTCGACCAGAGTTCAAATCCTGGATGAAGCTTTAGTTCACATAGTGCTAATACCTTGGGAAAGGTATGAATCCAAACTATTCTCCCTCCAGCTATGAGTAACTAGTAGGGCAGACTGGGCTCTTTAATCTTGTTTAGGCAACCAGTCTAGAAGAATGAAAACTCTGAATTCAAACCTGTTAAACTTTGCTTGGTGTGGTTACTAGTGCAATAGGCTCAGTCCTAATTAGTGATCTATTTCACTAATTTAAATTTGAATTAATTTGAATTTGAAAATTACCTTATGAGGTAAAGTGGATACACACGTGTCTTACATGCAAGATATCTGGGAGGAAAATAAAGCCACTCCTGAAGTCACAATTTATCAGGAAACTAGAAGTGGCTACCCAGAGTCACCTGGGTAGAGGGGAGAGGAACCTGGTGTATAGATTTGTTTACTTTTGAGATTTAAAAATGCTGGACATATTTAAGTAAAATTTCAATGCTATTTCTATGTATATGCTAATTTTTTAAATATAAATTAAATCTTCTTAATTTTTGCACAAAAAGTAAGAACCAGTGATGTTTAACTTTATATATATTTACTTTGTGGTTAATTGTTTTATTTTTGTAGTTTCCTCCGGACATACACCCATACATACAGACATACGCACAACTGCTCTTTATATATGTATAATAGATGGCCTCATGTTATGAAGTGAATTTGTGAGATGAATATGGTGTATGCAGATTTTAGCTCCTCCTGCTAGCCTATAAAAGAGTGGATTACTCGAGGAAAAAGCATTACTTCAGCACATGAGTACAAGTGGATGAGAGAAAAAGAATGTTATAAAAGTGTTGCAGATTTTTTGTTTTGATCCAGGCAATTGATTGCTCAGTACAGATTCATAAAATTGTTGGGGTTTTTATTTATCTTTAGATAATAATGTATGAAGAGTGAAAAAAAAAATCAATTCAAGCCTCAATCATATCAGAGATGTTGACTAAACTTAGCTTAGTCTGGCACAAGGTCATAAGAGTTGAGCATTCATTGAAGATTGAACTTCCTAGCAAGGATTTATGAGACTATCTTGTAAATTATCATTGTACAGTAGGTATTTATTTATTTTTATTTTCCTGACCTCCCACCAGGCTGGATTAACACAAAGTCTTTTTAACATGGGAGCCACGCACAAAGCAAAGTTCATACAATGGCAAGTGCAAAAAATGTTTGTTTCTATCGGCATTCCCTTTGAGGTGTGCAACAGGTAATAAACCCAACCCTTACCCCCTTTTAAGCAAGGCAGCAAGTGCTGCCTGGAGGGACAAGCCCCTGGGACCATGATATTCATTTTACCTCAATCATCTGTTGTGAGGTATCTTAAAGTAGATTGTTACCAAGCTCAGGTTAGTCTGGCACAAGGCTATGTAAGCAGAGCTGTTACATAATTATTAGAGACCTAATATTTATGGCAATAGTGTAGAAATCAAAATGGCCGTTATAAGCTATAGCCCACTGCCTTGAAGGATGAGTGACAAGGCTTGACCTCAGTCCTAACCTTCCAGTGTATACCGTGAGAACCAGTAGAGAGGACCTCTCTTCCGGTTTAGATAGTAAGTAAGTCTCAGTCAGTTAGAAGGTAGGAGCCGAACTTGTGGGATGTAAGTCTCACCTGTGCAGATGTCTGGGTTGGGGATTGAAAATAAAGTAACATCAAAGTAGTCTTGTGTTTATTACCTAAAAACTAACAATGACACAGGGCTTCTGATAAGGAGAAATCACTAACAGAAACCAGACCCGAAGTCCCCAAGAAAGTCCAGAACTTAGAAGAGACCAGACCAAGATAGATGAAGAAATAGCAAAGCCGACCAGAAGAAAATACGACCAGAAGTAAGAAGTAAGAAAAGGGTATACAACAGAGCAAGCTGTGAGGATTAAACTTACCAACAATAGTTTGCAAGACCAGCTCTGTAGTCAAGTGGTCAAGTCTTTTTGTTTTCTATGTAAACAAATTCAATCTGGACGTTATTGTGGTTGGGTTTAATGGCATTTCTTCTTCTTGTCTACCTGATTGACACAGGTAAATAAAAAAAATCGATTGTTTAATAAACAAGTTTAGATTGCCAGACCAACTTTTCATAGCAAGAGGGACGGACAAAATAATCAAAGTGTTTCTTAATTACTAGACAATTGCAATTACACAGTTTCAAGTAAGTCAACTTTTGTTTATTCAGAAAAAAGTCAATCAATAAAAATTAATGATGATGGTATATTGAATTCATTAAGCTTAGTTTAGTTTATAGCACAAGGCCAAGCGAAAGGAAATGGAGTAGAAAGATTGTGTTGTGCCAATCTTCCTAGATGAGAAGGTATTGGAAAAATTAGGGATTAATTATCTGCCCTTGGCACTAGGGGCAAATCACCAATATCGTATGTTAACGCCTAAATTGAATTCCATGACTAAGACACTTATAGTGTTGATCTGATAGCAGCGAGACGTCTAAAACAGGTCACTTCCCAAACTTCAAAGATTCAAAGTCTGGCAGCAAATGCCATTAAGTTTGCAATTCATACCTTTCTGAATATATGTTTTTTTTATCTTCAATTGTTGTTGTCTTGATTGTATTTTGGATTCATTAAGCTTAGTTTAGTTTGTTGTATGTTGGTTGGAGGTAATTTTTTATGTGAAATGTAACCTCAAAGAAACAAGCAAAACAGTACAATAATGAACAAAGAAGTTTGAGTCATAACAAAAATTGTCCTTTATATGTGTATTATAAATTGTATCAAATGAACAACAAGTTACAAAGATGTGGTTTGGTTAATGAATTTTCCTTTTTACAAAGTCTTATTAGTGTTAAAGCTTACTTGTATTTCAGTTCACCTGGTTCTAAGAGGACTGGCATTAGTGACTGTCCCCTTTGCTGGCCACTCCTTTCTACCCTTTGCTGCAAGAAAAATCCTTTCCTTCCCCTGCTCTCAGGAATGTCTGTTTGTTCACAGAGTTTTGAATTTTGGCATCGGTCAGTCTGGCTTTGTCTATTTTTAGAATACAATCCTTTTTTTCTAAAATAGACAAAACCAGACTGACCAATGCCAAAATTCAAAACTCTGTGAACAAACAGACATTCTGAGAGCAGGGGAAGGAAAGGATTTTTCTAGCAGCAAAGGGTAGAAAGGAGTGGCCAGCAAAGGGGACAGTCACTAATGCCAGTCCTCTTAGAACTGGGTGAACTGAAATACAAGTAAGCTTTAACACTAATAAGACTTTGTAAAAAGGAAAATTCATTAACCAAACCACATCTTTGTAACTTGTTGTTCATTTGATACAATTTATAATACACATATAAAGGACAATTTTTGTTATGACTCAAACTTCTTTGTTTATTACTTTTACTGTTTTGCTTGTTTATTTGATGTTACATTTCACATAAAAATTACCTCAACCTGGATGACTCCACACTCCCCAAAGCTTGAGAACTGTAGCCTCACCACCAGATGCGCTTTAATTTTCATATCCAGGACATTTCACCATTGAGAATAGAAAAACAAATAAAATTGCAGGGTGAATTTTTTTAATTGTTTTGTTTTACGGCATATCAACACCTTTTTTTTTTATTGGTATTAATTAAACATGTTTTTCTGTGTCATTTCTTTGCAGCCTATTTAAAGCCCCCTCATCCAGAACCATCCAAGGATTGGATCATTGGAGCTGTCCTTGGAACTTTATCATCTGCCTTACTCCTTATTTGGTGTATCCTCTTCATCTACTTCAAATGTTTCCACTTGCGTCCAACAAAAAGTATCCATACAAAATCCCCCACCCCGCAACTCGTGCTCACTACCTCAATGCAGGTTTGTATTTTAGAATAGTTTCATTTTATTGAAACCTATCTTTATTGTCTTTATTAAGTGAAATTTTTGAATGAAATTTAATTTCCAATAAAAGAAAAAAAATGAAGAAAAAATTGATCAGATATCATTTTTAAATATTTATTATGTGCTATGAAAAGTTCAGGGAATTTTAAGGTACAAATTGTTTGGTTCCCACTAGATCACTGAAGTTAAGCTTATTCAATACTTAATTGGGTGACTACTTAAGAAACAACAGGTACTGTAAGCAATCTGAGTCATTTGTTTATCAAAATGACTTGATTCAGCATTAAATGATCCGGAAAGGGTTGATATGCCATAAAACAAAACAACCAATAAAAAATGACTTGATTCGGCATTAAATGATCCGGAAAGGGTTGATATGCCATAAAACAAAACAAGCAACACAAAAAATTGATTCGGCATTAAATGATCCGGAAAGGGTTGATATGCCATAAAACAAAACAACCAATAAAAAATTACTTGATTCGGCATTAAATGATCCAGAAAGGGTTGATATGCCATAAAACAACAACAACAAAAATTACTTGATTTGGCATTAAATGACCCGGAAAGGGTTGATATGCATAAAACAAAACAACCAATAAAAAATTACTTGATTCGCATTAAATGATCCGGAAAGGGTTGATATGCCATAAAACAAAACAACCAATAAAAAATTACATGATTCGGCATTAAATGACCTTGATATGCCATAAAACAAAACAACTAAAAACAACCAACCAACCCATCTAAAAAAAAAAGAAGTTAGCTTTGTAGAAGAACCATAGTTGGTTGAGTATCCTATCCTCCATATCCTCATACTGAATAAATGTGAGAACAATTCATGACAATGTGATAACAAGAATATTTATTTGTTTGAGCAAACTTAACAGAAGAGAATACAAAACATGACATAAGATACAAAGAACAGCTTATACAGACTAGTATGAGCGAAATACATTTAACAGGTTTGAATTCAGAGCTTTCCTTCTAGACTGGTTGCCCTGCTATTTATCCATAGGTGGAGGGAGAGTAGTTGGATTCATACCTTTCCCAAGGGTATTAGTGCTAAGTGAACTATAGCTTCGTCCAAGATTTGAACTTGGGTCGATGAGTCCATTTCCTCTGAATCTAATCATTACACTAATTAGCATGATATAATTCAAAGCAAAAGAAAAATATGATAATTCTAATGAAACAAAATTTTCTGGTGGCAGGATGTAGCTCAGGGGCCATATTTTAAAGTTTAATGGTTTAGATGTAGCCCAGGGGTCATATTTTAACATTTAATGGTTTAGATGTAGCCCAGGGGCCATATTTTAACATTTAATGGTCTAGATGTAGCCCAGGGGCCATATTTTAATGTTCAATGATCTAGATATAGCCCAGGGGCCATATTTTAACATTTAATGGTTTAGATGTAGCCCAGTGGCCATATTTTAACATTTAATGGTCTAGATGTAGCCCAGGGGTCATATTTTAACATTTAATGTAGCCCAGGGGCCATATTTAAACATTTAATGGTCTAGATATAGCCCAGTGGCCATATTTTAACATTAAATGCATATTTTAACATTTAATGATTTAGATGTAGCCCAGGGGCCATATTTTAACATTTAATGGTCTAGCCCTATTTTAACTATTTTAACATTAATGGTCTAGATGTAGCCCAGGGGTCATATTTTAACATTTAATGATTTAGATGTAGCCCAGGGGCCATATTTTAACATTTAATGGTCTAGATTAGCCCAGTGGCCATATTTTAACATTAAATGGTCTAGATGTAGCCCAGGGGTCCCAGGGGGTCTAGATGTAGCCCAGGGGTCATATTTTAACATTTAATGTCGGGGCCATATTTTAACATTTAATGGTCTAGATGTAGCCCAGGGGTCCTATTTTAACCCAGTGGCCATATTTTAACATTAAATGGTCTAGATGTAGCCCAGGGGTCATATTTTAACATTTAATGGTTTAGATGTAGCCCAGGGGCCATATTTTAACATTTAATGGTCTAGATGTAGCCCAGGGGTCATATTTTAACATTAAGATGTAGCCAGGGGTCATATTTTAACATTTAATGGTCTAGATGTAGCCCAGGGGCCATAGATGTAGCCAGGGGGTCTAGATGTAGCCCAGGGGTCATATTTTAACATTATTTTAACATTAATGTTAGATGTAGCCCAGGGCCATATTTTAACATTGAGAAGCCCAGGGGTATTTTAACATTTTCCCATATTTTAACATTTAATGGTTTAGATGTAGCCCAGGGGCCATATTTAACATTTAATGGTCTAGATGTAGCCCACCCCAGGGGCCATATTTTAACAATGTTATTTTAACATTAATGGTCTAGATGTAGCCCAGGGGTCATATTTTACCCATATTTTAACATTTAATGGTCTAGATGTAGCCCAGGGGATATTTTTAACATTTAATGGTTTAGATGTAGCCCAGGGGTCATATTTTAACATTTAATGGTTTAGATGTAGCCCAGGGGCTATATTTTAACATTAAATGGTCTAGATGTAGCCCAGGGGTCATATTTTAACATTAAATGGTCTAGATGTAGCCCAGGGGTCATATTTTAACATTAAATGATCTAGATGTAGCCCAGGGTCATATTTTAACATTTAATGGTCTAGATGTAGCCCAGGGGTCATATTTTAACATTTAATGGTTTAGATGTAGCCCAGGGGTCATATTTTAACATTTAATGGTTTAGATGTAGCCCAGGGGCTATATTTTAACATTAAATGGTCTAGATGTAGCCCAGGGGTCATATTTTAACATTAAATGGTCTAGATGTAGCCCAGGGTCATATTTTAACATTAAATGGTGATGTAGCCCAGTGGCCATATTTTAACATTCAATGGTCTAGATATAGCCCAGGGGTCATATTTTAACATTCAATGCATCATATTTAACATTCAATGGTCTAGATATAGCCCAGGGGTTATATTTTAACGTTCAATGGTTTAGATGCTTATAATATGATTACTGGGTTCAAATCCTGGACGTGGCAATTATTTCACTTAGTGCTAATACCCCTGGGAAAGGTATGAATCCTACTCTCCCTCCAGCTATGGGTAAATAGTAGGGCAGACTGGGCTCTTTAACCTTGGTTAGGCAACCGGTCTAGGAGAATGAAAACTCTGAATTCAAACCTGTTGAACTCCACTTAAGAAATTGTGTCGCATCCTGCTCGTGCGGAGGGGTTGGTAAATATATATAATATGATTACCTTTCAAGGTGAAAGATGATTTAGCACCTTAGGCAAGTCTATAGATGTTCAACACCTTGAAAGTTTTGATCTAATGTACAGTGTGGCTTGAAATTCTTGTCAACCTACATATTTTTATGGAGGCACGTGGTGTAATGGCTAGAGTTATAGGATATGGACTCGTCGACTTGAGTTCAAATCCTAGACGAGGCTGTCTACATTTCACATAGTGCTAATACCCTTAGGAAAAGTATGCATACACCTGCTCTCCCTCCAGCTATGGGTGAATAGCAGGGCAGACTGGACTCTTTATTCTTGGCTAGGTAAACAATCTAGAAGGAAAACTCTGAATTAAAACCTGTTAAACTCTGCCTAAAAAATTGACCTTGTGTCACATCCTGAAGGGTAGGTAAATATGTACATATTGTTTTAACTTTCATCATTTTTTGTTTTAATATGTCATAGTAATAAATTTTGTAAATATTTTACCTCTAAAAAATCTTTAAAAATCAAATTATTTTCTAGAATATCAGGTTATATCATGTAATTATTTTAGCTACCACATGGTTCCTAGTTTGATTCCGGTCCTCGCCAACTCAGCGTATGAGTAGCACAGGGATTTGTGCGGTAAAGTAAGGAGCTGATGGTAGGTGTGGCGCTCCACCTCAGATGCCAAAACAATCTCCTTGGTCTAGCGCAAGTGAAAAGGGGATAGGCTCCCTCGCTGATTGGCTGATACCGACTTTAGGCCGCCCTGACGACTTTACTTTACTTTATATGTAAGGGTGACAAGACTTTCAGACCACCCTGTAGGTACAGTAACCCATTACTCCATTGTTTCTAACTCTCAGAACACCATTGATAACATAATTTTCATCTTGTTGCTTTATTAATTCATCCATGCAAATAACCAATTATTCTTATTACATTAAGTCAATAAATCCTTGACGGGTAATTTATGAGGAAGTGCGTCGCGGTCTCCTGCCTCAGAAATTGCTACCCGGTGACTATTAAAATAACGTCCACAGCTATGTCGTCTCGGCGGTGTTACTTGAAAGAAAACAACAAACTTAGGGTGTTAAATGTATTTTGGAGGGGGCTTCTCTTTTTTGTCGTAATTCTTATTTATTTATCATAATTTGTCGTAATTCTTGTTTATATGAAGATAGATATATAGTTTGGAATAGACTGATTACCCTACGACAAAATAAGATAGATAAATAAGAATTACGACAAAAAAAGAGAAGCTCCCCCCCCTCTAAAATACATTTAACGCCCTAAGTTGGTAGTTTTCTTTCAAGTAACACCGCCGAGACGATATAGCAGGGGACGTTATTTTAATAGTCACCGGGTAGCAATTTCTGAGGCAGGAGACCGGGACGTACTTCCTCATAAATTACCCCTTGACGTAAATGTCAATGAAACAATTTTTAGTTATTTCTTTTTTTTAAGGTAATTTTTTTAAATTAAAAAAATTTTTTTTTTAAATTTAAAAAAAAAAATTTTTAATTAAAAAAAAATTACCTTAAAAAAAAGAAATAACTAAAAATTGCCAGCTCTGGTACCTTGTATGTTTATGATACAAAAACAGTTATAATAACATCAACTCAACAGCCTTTACAATAAATCCGTTCTGCACTCATTTTTGTCTTCGTGGGAACTTGTTATTTCAAGGGAGATAACTTTTAAAGCAACTGCTTATAAGTAACTAAAAGTATATAGGGCTATTGTCACATTGTTGCTGTTTAAGATTAATAGCAATCCCGGTGATGCTGATAGCTTTTTGATTTAGTGTGTCCTGGGACGCACATATTTGCTTTCAATGAGTCCCTAGGAAAATCTATGGGTCCCAACTAAAGCTGTCTAACTCATACCTTGTAACCTATCCTGTGTAATTATATAACATAAATACTAAGAAACTATCTCTGCAATCCTATAAATAATTATATAACATGCCTATTTATAATATCAGTAATACTTGCCTTAATTCTTCACTACTAATATTCTCTTTCTTCTTGATTTACACTGCATTTCTATAGTAATATCATTAGCTTTAGTTTATATTTTAGCTACTAGCAAAAATATGTGCCCTCCAGGCATAATTATTTAAGTTTTAATGTAATCCCTTGTAGAGTGCCAAAACACTGCATCTTTCAAAGCCTCCATTCTTCCTGTAATTCGCTGACACTATACCTGATTCCCCCCTCCATACACATATGCATGCACGTGCACACATACATGTATATTATTACTGTACACTATTCATGTTCCTGACATTAGTACATTATTCTATGTACTATACATGAGACTTTGATGAGTTGTGAAGCACCACACCTTCCATAAACTCTCCAGTTTACTGCACAGATCTAAACTGTGCTACTCAGGCACTGAGTTGGCAAAGGCCGTTATAGAATTCGGAACCTTGTGGTTCCAAGGACAATGCTCTACCGACTGAGCCAACCCAGCCCCTTTGTTGGTATCCTTCCATCTGCAAAATACAATGGAGTAGTGTCCTTTTTGTTTGGGGGGGGGGGAATTACGTAGCCTGGGCAGCTTGTTTTGGAGAATGTGCTGTTGCCAAAGCAGCAGATCCCCCCTCTCCACACTGCTGCTGTGGTCCAAAGGTAAGGTAAGAAACCTATGCAGTTTGGCAACGGCAGTGTCGCAGGAGTTGCTGTGTAGCACTGAAATTCAGAGTTACTCCCCTTTAGGGACTCCGGATCCGGATTTGTTATCAAGGTTTACTATCCTGCCCCTCCTCGGGATTATGAAGCCACTCAGCAGTGATGGTTTTAGAACAGTCTCTTCCTGGTCCTAGATGAGTTGAGGACCAAGGCCAATTTGGGGGTTTATGTGTGTAGTAGGTACACCAATCTTACTACTGTCAGTGTAGGTGGTTGTTGGCTCCCCTTGAGCTCATCCACCCTTTTCCTGTTTTTTTTTTCTTTTTTGAGATGCCTGTGTTTACTTACCCTCCTCACCAGACAACTGTTACATACCTGTTAAATGCCTGTTTAGTTGTATGTTAGATATCTAAGTTTTAATTTAGTATAAGTCTGCATTGTCTTTAAAATTAACTAGCCCTTTAACTATAAGTTTTAACTTAGTATAAGTCCACATGTCAGCTATCATCTTCAAAATTAACCTGCTCCTTTAACTATTAGTTTTAACTTAGTATAAGTCAGCATGTCAGCTATTGTCTTCAAAATTAACCTGCCCCTTTAACTATAAGTTTTAACTTGGTATAAGTCAGTATGTCAGCTATTGTCTTCAAAATTAACCGGCCCCTTTAACTAAAAGTTTTAACTTAGTATAAGTCAGCATGTCAGGTATTGTCTTCAAAATTAACCTGCTCCTTTAACTATAAGTTTTAACTTAGTATAAGTCAGCATGTCAGCTATTGTCTTCAAAATTAATCGGCCTCTTTAACTATAAGTAAAATTATCACTGGGAATGTAAGAATCATTGTTCTTTTTTTTTTCAGGATGTTAACACTGACACAAGTGAAACAGTTTTAATTAGAGATGAAATGCAGGTACAAAGACAACCTTCGTTGCTCAAGAAAAATGGACCCAAGAAGCAGTCATACAGTGTAGCTCTGCCAAAAGTTGGCAGAAAAAACAAGAAAGAACCTGAAAGAGAAGATCCAACAAGGGAGCTAACTGGGGGAAAGAAAAAAGTGAAATCTGCCCGAAAAATTGTCAACGGAAAAATCAGGTATATTATTTGTTTCTCCTCATAACATTTCCCTCACCTTTTTTTTAATGACTTATGACTGCAAACCAATTTGTTAAATGTTTATTGTTCTGCCTTCATTTGTTCCTCTTCTCCCACAAACACATCTCCTCTCTGATCTGATCCCATCCCTATCTGTCTACATACCTCTCCTAGTGGGCCATCCCCCCAGGCAACACCTGCCCCCTCGATTTAAAGGGGCAGGGCTGGGTTTATTGCCCAGTGCCTGAGGCGCCCCCTTGAGGGGGAATGCTGAGGGGATAGACGCAATTTTTAAACCTGCCACCAATGAGTCTCGGCTTGTAGGTGGTCCCACGTTAATAGGGCCTTGTGCCTAACCTAGTACAAGTGAGGTACGAGGATAATACTCTACATATCTCTCCTCTCTGTTTAGATCTATCCCTGGTCACAGGCCCCTAAGACCTGTAAGTTAAAACCTGCCTAGCAACAGAGGGACAATCTCTAGGCCATCTAGCTTCATGTCATCAAATTGGTGTTTTTTTTTTTTCAAAACTTTTCTAGTTTCCCCAAGTTCAATTATTTAACTGGTTTTCTTAGACTGGTTGCCATACCAAGATTAAAAAATCCAGTCTTCCTTACTATTTACACATAGCTGGGAGGAGAATAGTTGGATTCATATCTGATCCAGATGCACAATTGTGACTTTTGAAAGAGACATTTTCATAATCTTTTGTTTATCCTGAGGTTTTCAGAGAACATTCAAGTCTTCTTTACTTTTTCTTCCTTCAATATTTGTATTTGTTTGATAATATTAACTTTTATATTATACTTACTGTCTCAAGTATTCTTTGTATTATTTTTATTTTATTGTTTTATAATCTTTCACTACTGTCTGGCTGCCCTGTTGGTTAGGGCTTTTAAATACACCAATTGCACCTCTGCAGAGGGGTAAGACCACCCCCCACCAAATGGGGCTACCTGTTGGTCGTGGGTGGTCACCCTTGATGTCAATGTAAAAATGTAATCACATAGGCAGTCACGAGAAATATATATATATATATATATATACTAGACAAAACGTGACGCGTTGAGTCACCCATTCAGCTCCGAGTAGATAATTGAGATTAGGGAAAAGGGAGTTAGCAAAGCGAATAAAAAAAATTTTTTAAATAAATACAGCCAGACAAAACCTTAAAATCATTTTGTTAGCTTTCTAAGAAAGGAAATGTTTGGCCTCATTTAAGCTACGGGTTGCTAGTTGTGAAATTTAACATAGAAATACATTTCAAATTCTCCCGACTCTCTCTCTCTCTCTACTCTCCGGAGAAACTAACATTATATAATGAGGAGGTAGTCAAGAGATACATAGAGGGGAAGAAAGAGATAGACACAGAGTAAAGTAAGAGATTGGTCGTGTTTTGACTTAATTGCAAATTACGACTAATTAGAACCAATTAAAACATAATTCAATCCAAGTAAGGAATAATTTAGTATAATTTTCGTGTCATTAAACTAAACAGTAAAAAAGCCTTTAGGAAGCAAAAGTTGATTAGTATAATAATAATATATATATATATATATATATATATATATATATATATATGATTATGGGAGTAAATATGGAAAATAAATCCGACAGTATTCAGAAATTTGAAAAAACAAGTGTTCCGAAAATAGGATGAATTTATTTATCGATGTTTAAACATTTCGGTTTCTTTAAACCTTCATCAGGATGTATCTTGGGGTGAAGAAATTGATGGATGTTTTATAGATGACAGGAGATGAAAATCTTATATAATCTTTTTTGTTGTGTAACTGTATTTGTTCAGCGTTATATTTTTGAAAGTGGATCGCGACTTGTCTTTCAAAAATATAATGCTGAACAAATACAGTTACACAACAAAAAAGATTATATAAGATTTTCATCTCCTGTCATCTATAAAACATCCATCAATTTCTTCACCCCAAGATACATCCTGATGAAGGTTTAAAGAAACCGAAATGTTTAAACATCGATAAATAAATTCATCCTATTTTCGGAACACTTGTTTTTTCAAATTTCTGAATATATGATTATGTGATTATTCAAATCAAGTGAACTTGGTTTGAATAATCGCATAGTCAGTCACGAGAAACTGTCAGTAACTAAGCACCATTCATTGACTCCATGTCCACACTACCATGAATTATGTATATATATATATATATATATATATATATATTTAAAATAGCAAATTTTAACCTAATGAATTCCCATTTTTTCTTTCTTTTCTTTATTTCTTTTCTTTATTTATTTTGTTTAAACCCCAAATTACAAAAGCTGAAATCTTCAAGTTTCTATAAATCCTTTTTGATGTTTTACCCTAATTGCGAGGCCCTTTTAAATTATGGCATCATATTCCATCATCTGTTGCTATGGTTTCTAAGTAAGATGCTGCTCGGGTTCCTGTGTAACTCTCTTCAACCAAAATATTTCATAATAAAAAAAAAAGTTCCAAGACATTAATTTCTCCTCTTCTCCTCTCAGATTCTGGGTCTTTTGGAGTTTGAGTTTCGTTTAACAGCTTATGAACATCTGTGGGTCATTTAATGCCAGAGGGTCTTTTGGAAAAAAAAGATCTAATACAAAAATTGACATATTTCTCTGAACTTTTTAGATGAGGCTTGATAATTAGTATTATTTGTATTATTCGGACTATTGTCCTCATCTTCATTATTATCTGTACAACGTTTCAGCCGATGTGTCCAATTGAACACAGAACCTAGTGTAGCGATCCCCAACCTTTGTTGCGCCATGGACCTGTTTCATCTAAGAAAATATTTTCATGGACCAGCCTTCATATGGTCCGGCCTACATTTGCTCGATAATCGTTAATGACATAAGGTAGCTTTTGGGGTAATGGCTGGTGACCTATCATGTGACCAAGACCTGTCAAGAGGCACAGAAGTCACTTTTCAAAATAAAACATCAACACTTAGACTGATAATCAATAAAAAAAATTTTTTAAATTCAAACGTTCTGTGCAGCCCGGTACCTAGTGGCCCACGGCCCGGTATCGGGTCGTGACCCAGTGGTTGGGGACCGCTGACCTAGTGGATAAAGGAGTTAGGTTCAGACAGTTCTAAGTGACAGTTATCTCTAGACTGCAGGTTCAATCCTGGTCTGGGGCAGCAGTAACATAGAATAATAATTAACACAGCTTAACACCTGTACCCTAGCTATGGTTAACAGAATGAGAACAGGATACCCCGTGGACTGAATAAAGGGTTAGGTTCAAAGTTCCGTGATGGCTCCCGATTACGACAAGAAGGTTCCCGATTACAACAAGAAGGATCCCAAGTCCAAGAAGGTTCCCAAGTCTGACAAGAAATACCTGAAGAAGTGTTGTGAGGTTTTAAGGGGTCAAATAAGAACAAAACGATGGGTAACAAATGTAGAAAAATGTATTAACAGAAAGTAGACAAATACAATAGAGAGATGTGGAAATTACGTCCGACGAACAGAGTTATTGGCATACTCGCATTGGCTTACTGCTAAGCCATAATTATCCCTGTTACTTATAGTAACCTGTTGGCGTATTCCATTAGTCTTATAGGGTGTATCACCTATAACAAGAAGGCTGGAGGGCACATCATCCGAAATGTTGTACAGATAACAATGAAGATGAGGACAATAGTCTGATTAATACAAATAATACAAAAAATTGACATTTTCTTTGCTTAGATTCTTGTACTGATGATGTCTGTCTTCTTCTCAAAATAAGAACACTTAGTCCACTCATTGACCCCAATCAGAACAAAGACTAATATTCTAGAGTATTACTTTAACAAGCAACTAAGATCAATAGTTTATATTAGTCAGGACAATTGATTAGTAGATATCAATGACCAACAGGAAGTGTTTTTCTATTGCCTCTCTGTAAAAATACTGTTTATGCATTGTTGGACATAAACACACATAAACACACATACAGACTTACACATACACACACGCAGAGAATTTGGAAGATATAAGGCACAAAACAGAATGGACAATTCCTAGCAACCGCTCCAGACTTTCAGAAATCTTCTGACAAAGAGATCTTTATCTCAAAATATTAAGAATAAATCAAAGGTAAACAAACAATATTATAGTTACCTCATTTTTCTTTACACTTGCATTGTGATAGCCTTCAAAACCAAGTGTTGGGTAGAATCCTTTAGTTGTTCCCCAGTGTTCCATAGTGTTGGGTAGAATCCTTTGGTTATTCCTCGGTGTTCCTTAGTGTTGGGTAGAATCCTTTGGTTGTTCCTCGGTGTTCCTTAGTGTTGGGTAGAATCCCTTGGTTGAGCAGAGTTCTTGGTTGCAGATCCGTTCATCCGTGTCGAATACATGCAAATGAACGGCTTTCAAGATCAGCGATTAAATAGTTAACTAACCACGTATTATAGCATGTAGATTGGCTGGATTTAATCCACGTGCACATGCAGAGTCTATAAGCTTAAGAGTCTATAAGCTTAAGTGGTGGACTTCAGCACACCTTATATATCAAAATATTCCAACAGAAATAATAGTTAGCAGTAAAACTTAATAATGGCTATGCAACAAAGTATTAAATGTAATTTATGATTTTGAACAAAGCTTTTTCCATCTCCTATTTTCATTGTTCCTTTTATAATTGAAATAAAACTGCATTTCAATAACTTTTTTTGTATAATAGTTAATATTATGTTGTTACATATATATGGTCTAAATATCAGAGTGTTTCACCTATGTTAAGTTGGAAAATACTCATTTTTTTATCGTGAACAAATACTTTTTCCCCCACTGTATGTATATATTTACCAACCCCTCTGCACGAGCTGGATGTGACACAAGGTCAATTTATTAAGCGAAGTTTAACAGGCTTGAATTCAGAGTTTTACTTCTCCTAGACCGGTTGTCTAACCAAGGTTAAAGAGCCCAGTCTGCCCTGCTATTTATCCATAGCTGGAGGGAGAGTAAGATTCATGCCTTTCTGAAGGGTATTAGCGCTAAGTGAAAATGCAATTTCCACATCCAGGATTTGAACTTGGGGCGACGAGTCCATTTCCCATGACTTTAACCATTACACCACGCACTTCCCCTCACTGTATGTATGTGACAAATAAGTATTTTAAAACAATTTTAAACTGATGACAATTTAATCTTTTTTGGGTTTTTTTTTATCTGAATGATTATCTCATTTTAAAAATAATCTTTTTCCAATTTATTTTTCAGTAAAAAGGCTGAAGTGAAACCTGAAGTTAAAATCAACGGTGTTAATGATCCCCTCAAACAAAATGGCCATATTGTTATGAAACACGATGAATACTCAAAAGAAACAGACAATTATTCTGGTAAGAACATAAATTCAAGATTATTCCTATTTCTCTGAATTTTTGAGATGAGGCTTGATAATTTGTATCATCTGGATTGTTTGGACTATTGTCCTCATCTTTATTGTTATCTGTACAACGTTTCTGCCGATATACCCTCAGGCTTTCTTCAGGTATTTCTTGTCGGACTCGGAAGCCTTCTCGAACTCAGAAACCTTCTTTTCGAACTCGGGAGTCTTCTAGAACTCGGGAACCTTCCTATCGTAATCTGGAGCCATCACAGAACTTTGAACTCAACCCTTTATTCAATCCACGGGGGTATCCTGTTCTCATTCTGATTACTATAGCTGGGTACAAATGTTAAGCTGTGTTAATTATTATTCTATATTACTGTCACCCTTGATTGATTGAACCTGCAGCCCAGAGATAACTGTGACTTAGAACTGTCTTTAATCCAACGCCTACATCCACTACGCTATGTGAATTTTGGGAACTTATAAACCTAATGTCCTGTTTTACCTAGAATATCAACCTTTTTACTATGTATTATTTTTTATTTGGCCTCATATTGCATTTTTTTTATTTTATAATCTAACCTAGCCTAAAGAAGGCCGGAGGCACATGGGCTGGGACATTGTACAGATAACAATAAAGATGAGGACAATAGTCTGAATAATCCAGATGATACAAGATTATTCCTATCTAAATTTTTCACACTCAGAGTTGTTGGGGCATGGAATAAACTGCCTGCATCCGTTGTAGGCTGCCAAAACCCTGCATCTTTCAAAACCTCCATGCTTCCTGTAAATCGACAAAACTATAACTGATATCCCCCCTCCATACAATATGCACATGCGCACACACATATATGTATATTATTACTGTATGCTATTCATGTTCCTGACATTAGTACATTATTCTATGTACTATACATGAGACTTTGATGAGTTAAGGTGCACCTGAGCACTAGATTTTATGTTTATTTCCTATAAGTCCCACATAAACAAAGGGAACCACTCTTGACTGATAAATTATTTATTTATTTATTTATTGATCTACTAGGAAAAAAGAAGACAAGGTTAGGGTTAGAGTTAGGGTTAGGGTTTAGGGTTAGTTTAATGGGAAAATAAATAAATAATTTATCAGTCAAGAGGGGTTCCCCTTTGTTTATGTTGGATTTATAGGAAATATCATTATTATTATTACTATCTACCACCTGACCCTAATTAATCCCATATTTATGTAGACTATGCCGAAAAGAAAAGTTATGTATTCTGCAAAATGCTGTTAAAATTTACTGAACAAAAGAAGTGAACTAGTTTCTAAATGTAGACATATCAACAAATTTATCTTGTGTCCTCTACCACTGACCCTAATTAATCTCATATTTTATACCCCTCTATTTTTCCTACAAGAAAGAGAGAAGAAAAAAGGAGGAAGAAAAAAAAACGAAAAAAAAATTTTTCATTTTTTTTATTTATTTATATTTCTAATTTTTTTTTAAATTTTATCTAAAAAAATTTTCCTCACATCTGAATGCCACAGTATCTAAGCATATATATTTTCACGTAGATGTCTAGCATAACCACATAAACACACCTCATTTTATACAAACACTTGACTAACCACTTTTTATTATTCATTATATATTATATATATATATATATATATATATATATATATAAACAAATGAGAAAAACTTATGATAAAATAAAACTATTTTTAAACAGTAATAGTCTGAAATATGTATGGAACCATGAAAATTTAAAATCTCGGAACTCCAGAAACAGCAACCAAATTCTTAATTTTTCAATACTGCTGTAATATTCCATAATAGCAACATTCGTTTATATAATATATTCTACCATTATACAAGAATTTTTAATTTCTTTTTAGACTATGAAGTCGAACCAGTTCAGATGCTTCCACCTCTCTCAATCAATGGTTGTATCAGTAATGAAAGGTTATCTCCCTTTCATTATGTCAATTTACCCCCAATACAACACAATTTCAGTCTTACAGCTTCCAGACAAGAGGTAAGTAAGACATTGAATACTTATATTGACAAAAGATAAAACTCAATATTTTGGTTTTGTGAACGGATTAATTTAATTTAATTTATTATAATTCAATTTGTTCAATTTATTGTTTGTTTTTTGGACCATATTACCTTTAGGCACCCCTTTTTGATCTTGATTAAGAAAGGACATGTTTTTCATTTACACCATCAATATCCGGTTGTTTGTTAGGGGTTAGGGTTAGGGGTTAGTTTTATAATTTTTTTAAAAAAATATCTAAAAATTGTCTGTTAAAACAACCGGATATTGACGGTGTAAATGAAAAATGTCCTTTATTAATCGAGATCAAAAAGGGGTGCCTAAAGATCATATGGTCCAATATTTTAAGAGTTGTTTTTGGGTTTTTTTGTTGGAAGTCAATTCTGTCTATGGTACATTCTTAGCAGTAGGAATTTTTATAGAGCATTCCATTCCGATTTTAAAAAACTGTGAATGTTTATGCATTGCAATAATAGGAAAAGCCAAAATTGATGGATCAAAAAATATTTTAATTCCAAATGTCAACAAAATTGTATGCTGTTTTTTTTTTTTTTGTTTTTTTTTTTTTAATGAGATCTAAAGGACAAATTATCCACTGCAGTATGAGTATCAAAATTTAGTATCAGATGGAAATCACCCTGTCAGTGAGGTTTAGAATATGCTGACAGTATCCCCTACAGAGGGTTAAAACACACACACACATACACACACACACACATACATACACATACAAACACACACACAAAGAGGTGTCTGGTGTATTACACTGTAGTAAGTAATTGAAAGTTACCTCCCCTACTTTATGATTACCTCCCCTTTGGAGAACTCTCTAGGGAATTTGGAAAATACATCTTTAAGATGCGCTGGGATGCATCATCAGTAATGTTTTTCCTGTGGTCATTACCAGTTTCGGGTCTTTCAACATTATACTGGTTCGCACAGGTGACCCAGTCCAAAATGTTAAAATCCCAGCAATATCCTGCTACTGCATTGTGTGGCTTCATTTGTTTTAATATGGCATTTTATAAGAGATTATTTGGCCGTGCCAAGGCTGGGTGGTGGCCTCCCATTGGCCAGTGCTACTTGCTTCGAGTACTGCCAGCCAATGGGCATCCTCCTCCCTGCCACGGCATGTGCCATAGTTTTTAAATAGGCAGAGATCTTTTTCCTTGGTTTTTCCTTTCTGGTCATCTAAGGAGACTGTCCACAACGCCGGAGCTGTTGTCTATTAAGGTGAGACTTTTATTTCTTTTCTTTTTTTATACTAGACTATATAATAAGTGTACCAATTATTCTAAGTAGGATAAAGCTTTCCAAAGTGTTATTGTTTTCAATAACACTTTCGGTGTTATTGTTTTCCATTACACCATATAATTATTAATATTAGATAGGAATACTTGAAGCCATACAACCAAGTAAATTATTTGTATTAGATAAGAATACTTGATAACATATAACTGTGTACAAAAAACTATTAAGAAACAACTGCACAAAACATGTAAACACAATTCCCTAACCTCTAGGCATAAAATAACCCTAGACAGGTTGACATGCTGCTAAAATCAATCAATGATGTATTATTTCTAGTCCATGCCATACAACTATGTGCAAATTATTTGCATTAGATAGGAATGCTTGATATCATTTTACCTCTAGGCATAAGCTACGGACAAGTCATGTTCAGCTCCCACTAGATTACCAAAGTTAAGCAGTGATAAGTCTATTCAATACTTAGATGGGTGGGTAATCTTTAACTTTTTCCTTGTAAATTCCTACCATAAAATAAACTGAACCCTCATTTTAAGTCCGTGTTTTTGCAATAAATGGTTTATTTTTCTTGCACCCATTATTTTACAATACTAAATATATTTTATTTATTTATTTTAATGTTCACTTCAATGTGTATATTCTAAAAGTTTTTATTTTGTAAAAAGTTGAAGATTACCTTTTGTTGTTGTTATTTCTTTTCTTTCTTTTTTTTTTTGCTTTGGTACTCTAAAATAAAAACGTCAGATTTTAATCATCGGCGACGAAAAAACAAAATTACGGTCATAAAAGGAGAATCCAATCTAAATTGTAAAACACTTTAAAACTAACCATTCTTACAAAATAAAAACACAGACATAAAATGAGTGTTCAGTTTATTTTATGGTAGGAATTTACGAGGAAATAGTTAAGGATTACCGATGGGTGACTATTTAATCAATAGCAGGTACTGTAAGCTTGATATTAAAATGACTTGATTCTGTATTAAATGACCCAAAAAGGGTTGATATACCCAACAATTTAGGCATAAAATTGCCCTAGATGGCTTGAGATGCCATTAAAATCAAACAATCCATTAGGGATGGGAAGATAAATGGGGTTTGCTTTGATATGAACTCGGGACAGATATGACGAATGTATGTGAGGGCAATCACACAACAACATTTTAATTTTCAGCCGTATTTTTAATTTTTACTCAAAGTTAAAGTTTTTGCTTAAACTAAAAAAAATACCAGCAATCTTTCTTTGTGCCTCGTATTTTCTTTTTGTTTTCTTTTTTTGAACTAATATAATTCTGTTGTGTCCTTAAAATGGATACAATCAGACAAGGTTGTAGTCAAGTGGAAGGACCAGTCAACATTCGTAGATTTAAGATACAGAGTTTTATTGCACAGAGATACAATAAGATAGACAAGGAATAGTGAGGCATGCTTGTAATCCTCAAAGCCAGTCCAGTATAATGCTGTGTTCACTATATATATAGTCACATCACATGGGTGAGAAAGAGTGTGGAATATCCCATTATTCTAGAGCTATGAGGAATGTGGAGTACCCCTTCACCACCATTACTTCCAGATCCACTCTGACCCGGAGTAGGATTATCTGTTTAAAAAGTACTCACTTACTTTTATCTGTGGGTTAAATAAATGTGAGTTCTTTGTTTTAAATGTGCTTAAAAAAATTGAGTTAAAAAAAGTGAGTACTTATCAAGAATTAATAAAAATAAACATTTCCGGTATAAAATGTTCCAACAGGAGCTGACATGTTGTAAAAACCAAGCAATTAACCAACCAATGAATCTTTCTGTTTTCTTTAATTTACTGAGAAACAGTAACTATGTGGAGAAGTAGGGATGTGATCCACAGAGGACCAGCTTCATTTTGATATATGATACATGTTCCTGTGTTGATAATTATACCTGTCCTAAACAAAATGGCATTCATTTCTGACTCATCCTCGTATCAAAACAAAAATTTACTCAATATCTATTCAATATATCCCTTTCCACCACTTAGTCCTTTAATAATATTGTAGACTATTTAGAACAACTGGTGAACTGAGACTTTCGTAATACCATGGCAACACCAGTCGCGGTTCCGGCTTAGAAGCTTTCAACTGTTATCGCGTAGAGGCAACTTGGCACTGCTGCTCGTTCGAGCGAGCACGTGAACCGTTGCTCCGATCCCACAGTTCCTCCATACTTGACGGGATAGCCGTGACCACGGCCTATGTAACACACATGCCGATCGGATTCATGATGGTCTAATCCCAGCCAACGTTCCCTGTCAGTGGGTGAACAATCCAACACTTGGTGAATTCTGTTTCACAAGCCAGTTATCCCTGTGGTACCTTTTCTGACACCTCTCGGCAGAACGGAGCTCTCCGCTCATAAAGGATCGATGGGCCACACTTTCACGGTCCGTATTCTGTTAATCAACTTATTACAAAGAAATAACATCATGAATGTCTCAGGAAGATATTATGGCCATGTAGCAAGCAGATTTTCAAAAAACTTTTACATGTTGATTTTATTATTATTTCTTGTATAATTCAAGGCATAGATTACAATGCCACTGATTAAAATACCAAAATTCCACTGATTAAAATACCAAAATTTAAAGATTTAGCAGAGAAACGAGGCTTTAAAACAGCCCTGACTTAGTACTATTTATAGTAGATTTTAGAGGAAAAACTTTTACATGTTGATTTTATTATTATTTCTTGTATAATTCAAGGCATAGATTACAATGCACTGATTAAAATACCAAAATTCCACTGATTAAAATACCAAAATTTAAAGATTTAGCAGAGAAACGAGGCTTTAAAACAGCCTGACTTAGTACTATTTATAGTAGATTTAGAGGAAAAACTTTTACATGTTGATTTTATTATTATTTCTTGTATAATTCAAGGCATAGATTACAATGCCACTGATTAAAATACCAAAATTCCACTGATTAAAATACCAAAATTTAAAGATTTAGCAGAGAAACGAGGCTTTAAAACAGCCCTGACTTAGTACTATTTATAGTAGATTTTAGAGGAAAAACTTTTACATGTTGATTTTATTATTATTTCATGTACAATTCAAGTCTACATTACAATATCATTGAAGAAAGTTGTGAATTCAAAGAATTTGCAGAGAAATGAGCTGGATTTTGACCTTGGGAGACCAGGGCACTTTTGATTAGTGGAACCTTCTGGTTGCCTAAACATAGATATTAAATTAGTTACATAAGAAATTTCTAAAAAATTGAAGTCAAATAAATTCGGGTATTATTGCATAAATACGTCCTGGCTTCCTGCCCTAAAAAATGCCAAGCGGTGCCTGCTAAAAACCCGTGCCTGCTGAAAATTTGTGCCTGCTGAAAATCCAGCCTGTGCTACTATTGAAGTCCCTAGCTGTTTGAAGGCGTTTTTCCCAAAAAGTTAACGTGATATGCAAGCGATATTTTACCCCCCCCCCATTCTTTTATTGACAAGTAAATGAAAATATTTTATATAAAATGAAAATACTGAAGAAAAAAAAATATTTTAAAGGGGGGGAGTAAATATTAACCTTTACTTGTCGATAAAATATTTACGGGTTCCCCTCCAGGTTCCCCTCCTCTACCCAGGTAATACTGGTTAGCTGCTTCTAGTCTTTCTATAAAGGCTTAAGATATTGAATAGATAGTATGTTCATGTTTATAAGCTAATATTATTCAGCAAAAGATCAGACTGTCAACTACACATTAGAGCCGCCATTACTGCTTTCTTTTTTCCAGTGTTATTGATGACCTGCTGCTATTAACTTACCAACTGGGCTTTTTATATTTTCTGTCATTGAAGAGTTCGCATATATACTGCATGTTATTAAACCTCTGTATGTTTCTTGCCTTGTCATGGAGATCTATTTGTGTCTCGACTCGTTTGATAAATCATTATTAACATCCTCCTTTTCCCAACTTTATTCCTTCTTAAGTGAAGACTCCATGGAAAGAAAATAAACATTGTCTAACAATAACTTAACAAATACTGAGATAAAAGTATTTTATAATTTGTTATTATATTTTATCTATTTACTTTATTTTTATTTTTTGTAAGGCTATTGCAATGTGAAAGTAATTGTCTAAGGTCTTATAAGATTAACTTTGTATTAGACATGACTTTCGTTCCTGTCCTATATAACCTAATTTGAGTCAGACACTATGTAGCTAGATTTCACCTAAATGATCTTCAGGATAATACTGACTCTAATTAAGTTTTCTATATTTTGCTCTTATAAAGAAACAAGACACAAAACGACGTTACTCCAAGTTTGCTAATATGGAGTTAACCACGAGTGTGGCAGACAGGTTAAGAGTTAAAGAAATAACCAAACTAGAAATAGGAATAAAAGACGTGTATTACATAAAACAATAGGATTGCAAACTTTAGTTCGTCTGCACAAATGTTTATAATTTGTCACTTATCTGAGTACTGAGATAGGGTATCATCGGAGCCCTATCTACGACCTTCTGATGTCCGACTCCGATGCTGGTTGTTGAGGAAGAGGAGCGACCCTTATTTTAGGTCTATTCTCGTTGAAAGCTGGATTAGAAGAGGGCGAGTTTGCCTATTCGGCTTTGCCGGTAAAGTATGCTGGCTCATAATTGGTTGGTTCGAAACAGAGGCTCGTAGACAAGGACGATAACCCCCATACCCCAGAATTCTCAATACTCTACTTAGTGTATTGAGCACTTTTACATATTAGCTCAGCATTTCAGTATCTGTTCACAAAGCCGAGTTTATGGAGGTGACAATTGATGTTGCTTTATGAAGGAACCAGTTTTACTGGCAATGTAAGAGTGTTTAAGATCATTTGAACTAGAAGTGGCCAAATTATTAGAACTAGCAAAATAAAACACCCTCCAGGTGGTGTTAAAAATTAATTTTTGAAAGATATTAACTGAGGGAGGGGAGTTAAAAATTCAGTGTCTGAGGGAAGCAAAATCATCAAATCTATTAAAGGAGTAAAGAAATAAAACAATTTGAAATGGAAACTTAGTTCTGTCCCCTTGAAATAAAATGTTGCATGCATCTATTAATTATTAATTAGATAACTATTTTGAATATTTTACACATAAATTTTACACGAAAACGTAGGTATTTATTTATTTGTAAACCTTTTAGTTAACTTCTTGTTATTGAAAAAAAAAAAGGTGTGAGTATAGTGGTATTGGGTTTTGTGACGTAAACAGCGACGTAGTTTTTGTTACAGACAGATAGACAGCGAATCTCCATTATTAATAGATATGAAACACCCTGTTATATACCTATGTATGTATTTATCAGTTAAATTCTACTCCTTGTGTGCTGGTGGCTGATGGCCCAGTGTTTAAGAACCCAGACTGATGAAAATTTGTTTGGGTTTCTATCCTGGTCGTAAGTAGCCTGCTAAGTCTAGCCATACTGAGGAGACAATTACTTTTCTTAGCTTAGTGTTTAAAAAAGATGAAACCTTATGAAAACAATTCACACAGATTCAGAACTGTGGAAGGAATTAAATTAACAGCATGATCCCAAGTGGCCATCCCCCCCACCAGGCAACACCTGCCCCTTGATTTAAAGATACAGGGCTGGGTTTATTGCCCAGTGCCTAAGATGCACTCCTTGAGGGGGAATGCCGAGGGGATCCACGCATTTTTTTGTGCATGCCATCCCATGAGGTTTAGTTCGTGGGTGGCCTCACATTAAATAGTGGGATGCACGGAAAATACCCAGAGTCAGAACTCAAAGATTGTAAGATTATTTTGGTAAAGTGATTTATGCCTATATATACAAGGTGTGGGTATGTATGTCTTCCAATTTCTCTGCTGCTGGCAATGTTATATACTCATTGCGGGTATTTAAACAAGAGAGTTCTCGTGTGATAGAGAGAGAAGCATTAGAGAGAGACAGACAGAGTTGTGTGTGTTGTGACTTACTTGTTTGTTACATCGGACCATATTACCTTTAGGCACCCCTTTTTGATCTTGATTAAGAAAGGACATGTTTTTCATTTACACCGTCAATATCCAGTTGTTTGTTAGGGGTTAGGGTTAGTTTTATAATTTTTTTAAAAATCTAAAAGTCATCTCTTAAAACAACCGGATATTGATGGTGTAAATGAAAAACATGTCCTTTCTTAATCGAGATCAAAAAGGGGTGCCTAAAGGTCATATGGTCCATTACTTCTTCCTTTCTACTTCGTCTAGTCGCCATGTTTCATCTTTACTTCTTTGGCCGGTCATTGTCTAGTCTCTTCTTTTCTTACTTTCAGGCTAATTTTTCAAGTCATGCAAACAATTACTGCAAGACATTTTTCCTTGATCAAAGATTTATTTCTGCATTGCCCATTTTTACACGCAGAGAGTCAACCTCGCAGTCTCACTTCTGCTCTGCGTCCCATTTAGGTTGAAACTGACTTCCTAACTAACTAAAACACGTGATGTGCGAGATTCCTGCCTTTGAGGGTCAAGGTTCCCAAACAGTCTGGTATTTTTCCACTTGGACCCTTTGCATTCTCGCTACAGAGTATTGTAAAAAAAAACACGCTACCACACAATTATGCAACAGCAAGATATGATGTAAGGTCAATTTTTAAGCAGAGTACAGCTGGTTTAAATTCAGAGTTTTTTTCCTTCCCTTAATCTGGTTGCCATACCAAGGTTAAAGAGCCCAGTCTGCCCTACTATTTACCCTTAGCTGGAAGGAGAATAATTGTATTCATCCTAAGGGCATTAGTACTATGTGAAATGCTAACAGCCATGTTCAGGATTTGAACTTGGTTCTCTGTGTTCATTTTCTATGATGATAACCTTTACACCACAAACAAAAAGGTTATAAGGAGAAAGAGTGTATCCTTTGGTGAAATGGGGGAGGTGTTACTACAAAGTTGGAATCCCTGGGATCAGAGAAAGAGAGAATGAGTGGGTGGTAATGTGGTTATTGAAAAAGAATGTATTTGGGTGTGTTCAGAGAGAGAGAAAGAGAGAGGGGGGGAGTGTGTGTGTGTGTGTATGCATTGATAGAAATAGGTATGAGGAGTAAGAAAGAGTGTTTGAGTATGTGGAGAAAGAGAGAGAGAGTGTGTGTGTATGTGTATTTAGAGAAATAAATATATGGAAAAAAGAGAGTGTGTGTGTATTCAGATAGAGAGAGAGAGAAAGTGTGTGTGTGTGTGTGTGTGTGTGTGCATTGATAAAAATAGGTATAAGGAGAAAGAAAGAGTGTTTGAGTGTGTGGAGAAAGAGAGAGAGAGAGGGGGTGTATTGAGAGAAATAAATATATGGATAAAAGAAAGTGTGTGTGTATGTATTCAGAGAGAAAGAGGGAGAGAAAGTGTGTGTGCATGTGCATTTAGAGAAATAGGTATGAGGAGAAAGAAATAGTGTTTGAGTGTGTAGAGAGAGAGAGAGAGAGGGTGAGAGAGAGAAGAGAGTGTGTGTGTGTGTGTATTGAGAGAAAGAAATATATGCAAAAAATAGAGAGAGAGAGTGTGTGTGTGTGTGTGTGTGTGTGTGCGCGTGTGTGTGTGTGTGTGTGTGTATTCAACTATAACCCCATGGCTGTCATATCTGACACTTGGTCTTTTTAATGAGTGATCCATACATCTTCACATGGTTCATTGCCAGAAATAGCCTGTCTCCATGACCACTGACATGCAGGCATGCTCTTCCTTTGGTTAAATGGGTGACGTGCCGCTGCAGTGTTGGAATCCCTGGGATTAGAGAAAGAGAAATGGAGGGAGAGTGTGTGTTGGATGGGAGCCATAGAGAAAAATAGTTAGAGAGAGAGAGAGAGAGAGAGGACACTAACAATGACCAAATAAAGCCTTTTAAGAATTTAATTAGGTAAAAATGATACATTTTCTTCTACTGAAATTCGAGGAGAAATTTTTTTTCTTTTTAAACAAATCCTGTCAGGGTATATCTTTCATTTAATTTTTTTTTTTCATTCAGTTTTTTCAATTCAGTAAATCAGCGGTCCCCAACCACCAGGTCGCAACCCGGTACCAGGCCACAGGCCATTAAGTACCGGGCTGCACAGAACGTTTGAATTTTTCTTTTTTTATTGATTATCAGTCTAAATGTTGAAATGATCAGTATTGTCACTTGAATCAAGTTTTTTATTATAATTATTTCTTATTAGAAAGGATTTTCGTTCTAAAATGAATATTTTCGTTTACAGAGATGTTGTTGATTATTAATTTATGAACAAAAGGTTGTTTATTGTCTGTTGATGTTTTGCATTTGACATAAGAGCACTGCGAATGATTTATTATTAGATTACGTCATTAACGATTATTGAGCAAATGTAGGCCGGAGCATATGAAGGCAGGTCCATGAAAATATTGTCTTAGATGAAACCGGTCCATGGTGCAAAAAAGCTTGGGGACCGATGCAGTAAATTACTATTTAAACTCTCCTGATTCTAATTGGAGAAAATGTCAGTATTACAAGGTGTGTCAAAAAAGTATTGAGATTTTTTGTACTTTTTGACATACTTTGTATTCTGAGAAAAAATAACGTTTCATTCATTAATTTTTTTCAGAATACAAAGCTTTTTCTCTTTGTTCCTACTCCACTTCTTCATCTTGTCTTTCCCCCTTACACACGCACACGCACACAGACATATATATACAAGGTATGTCAAAAATGATCAGAATTTTTGTACTTTTTGACACACATTGTATTCTGGAAAAAAATAACGTTTCATTCATTAATTTTTTCAAGATACAAGGTGTGTCAAAAAAGTACCAAGTTTAAAGCTGTATTTACCAAGATAGAAATGAAGAATGAATGGAACGTTATTTTTTTTTTCAGAATACAAGGTGTGTCAAAAAATACAAAAAATCTTCATACTTTTTTGACACACCTTGTATGTTTTAGAAGATTTTAGAAGCTGACTTTGGTACTATTCTAGTCATGTGAAGAGAAATTATCCCTACGTATATTTGGACTAATATCCTCATCTTTATTGTTTTTGTTGTGACAGCGTTTCCCTCGATATGTTCCTCAATCATCTTCTGATTACATGGTGAGTAATGTCAGTTGCACATAATGAAAGAATTAGTTTAACTGGTAATCATTAGAAAGTTTTTTTTCATTATCTTTTTGGATTTTTAAACTATTTTTAAGAAAAGGAGGGGATTATCGCATTATCGCATAAATGCGTCCTGGCCTCCTGCTAAAAAAAAAACACTAAGCGGTACCTACTGAAAAACCAACCCATGCTACTTATAAACTCGCTAGTTGTTTGGAGGCATTTTTCTCGAAAAGTTATTTATTGCCCAGCGCCTGAGGCGCCTCTTGAGGGGAATGCCGATGGGATCGACGCAATTTTTGTTCTCTCTCCACCCATTAGCTTCAGCTTGTGGGTGGGCCCACGTTAAAACGGAGCCTTGTGCTCAGTCCATACAGGTGGGGTATGAGACAAATAAACTCCTGCTAAAAAAAAAACACTAAGCAGTACCTACTGAAAAACCAACCCATGCTACTTATAACTCGCTAGCTGTTTGAAGGCATTTTTTCTTGAAAAGTTAATGCAATATGAAAGCAATATTTTACCCCCCCCCCCAAGTCTTTTCTCGACAAGCAAATGTAAATATTTTAACCCCCACCCTCTTTGAAATATTTTTTTTAGCAGTTTTGAAGGCGTTTTTATCGATAAACAACTTTTTTTAGTGGTTTGAAGGCGTTAAAAGTAAGCCACCACCCAGGTTTTTTATCGACAAGTAAATGTAAATATTTTACCGCACCCCCTCTAAAAAAATTTTTTTTTTTTTTCAGTATTTTCATTTTATACAATATTTAGATATTCTTTTTTATTTTAATTCAAAACAAAAGTCCTTCAAACAGCTAAGGACTTCAATCGTAGTGTGAGTTTGTTTTTCAGCAGGCACTTAGCATTTTTTAGGGCAGGAGGCCAGGACGCATTTATACAATATGCACTGAAAAGGAAATCAAAGAAAAACCTGACTTTGATTAATTCAAACTTGAGCTTCTTTTTTTCTTTCTTTTAATACATCTTTATTTTCTTGTTTTGTGTCTATTTTATTACAGGCTAAAAAGTGTACTTACGTCATATCTTTGTTAACTTTTCGTTCTTCGCTTATTCACGTTCATGCAAGTGTCATCATATGATCTTCACCTTCCTTTTTTGCACATGCATTGATCACATCATTGACTTTTGTAAACAAATGCGCATATAAAAAATTAACGGTTAATAACATCATATTCACACATTCACTATACACTTAACATCTTTCATTTTGTCCCTCACATAAACATTACTTAACAGTGTCCTGAAGATGATACAATATACCGAAATGCTTAAGTATTGACACAAAAATATTGTTTCCTGATCATAACATCCTGTGTTTGTTATATTTTTAAAATATTTTCTTCTCATATACACAAATATAATGAGAATTTTATTGAAATAGAAGTGGCTACCTGGCATCACCTGGATAGAGGAGGGGGGGGGGAAGGATGCACCATCAAAATCCTTACATAAAAAAGACCTTGCATAGATCCAGCCTAGTAGGGTGTCAGAAAAAAAAGTGCACAGACATCCTGAAAAGAAAAATGAATGTCTCCTATTTAAGATATTAAATGCAAACAAAAATTCATGCTGTTACTATTTAAATCTTATCTTTTAAATATTTTCACAAATATAAATCAAATCTTAAATATTTTTGCTCAAAAAGCAAGATCTGGTGATAGTGAATGTGTATATATATTTACTTTTTCATTAATTGTTTTATTTTCATAGTTTCCTCCGGACATACATACATACAACTGCCCTGTATAGATTGGTATATAAATTTGTAGCAATGCTGATAGGTAAACGTCCTGCATCCCTGATGCATAAAAATCTAAAAGGATGCAGTAAAATCATATCTATGCGTCCCAGTGTTTTTTTGTTTTTTTCTTCCCCCACCATTTCCAGTTAATAGTAAATACATTTCAGTATTTTCTTAGAAACGAATAACACTGTAATGGGGTACAAGGTTAGACAGCTTTAGTTGTTTATAGATAAAAACTCTATAATTTATTAAGAAACTTTAGTTGGGACCCATCAAATTTTCCGGGGACTCATTCAAATCAAATCCATGTGTCCCAGGATGCAATCAATTAAAAGCTGTCAGCAACACTGAATTTGTAAAGAATTTATTGAAGGTATGTAAAGCTTGGAGGTTGAATTAGATAAATTCCCTTAATGTTTCAGGATCAAAAATGTTCTATGAGTAAAGCAAAATATTCCATTGTTAATTGTTTAACTTAATGTTTATTTATGGAAAAAAAAATAATGAACAATTGTAGCCTGAAAGAGTTGGAAATATTTTTCTTCTTCATGATCCACATGCAAAATAAACAAAATTCCCAACCTTTTTAGATTTTGAACAATGAAGAGAGAAAAACAAATGCCAAATGAAATTCAGAAATTTTTGTTTAAATTAATGTAATGATACTAATACATAATATAACAATATAAAATATAATGACATTGCATTTATCTATCTATTGTCTGTCTGTCTGTCTATCTATCTATCTGTCTGTCTGTCTGTTTGTCTATCTATCTGTCTATCTATATATCTGTCTGTCTGTCTGTCTGTCTTTCTATCTATCTGTCTGTCTATCTATCTATCTATCTATCTATGTCTGTCTGTCTATCTGTCTGTCTGTCTGTCTATCTATATATCTGTCTGTCTGTCTATCAGTCTGTCTATCAATCTGTCTGTCTGTCTATCTATCTATCTATCTATCTATCTATCTATCTATATGTCTGTCTGTCTATCTATCTATCTGTCTCTCTATCTATCTATCTATCTATCAGTCTGTCTGTCTGTCTATCTATCTATCTATCTGTCTATTTATCTATCTATCTATCAGTCTGTCTGTCTGTCTATCTATATATCTGTCCATCTATCTATCTATCTATCTATCTATCTATCTATCTATCTGTCTGCCTGCCTGTCTATCTGTCTGTCTATCTATCTATCTATCTATTATTAAAATTCCCATTATTTGTAAGTAGGTATTTACATCCCACATATGGGTGTGAAACAAGATATCTTTAATATGGGACCACCCACGAGCCGAGACTCATGGGTTGGTAGGTGCAAAAAATGCATTGATCCTATTGGCATTCCCCCTCAAGGGGGTGGGTGCCCCAGGCACTGGGCAATAAATTCAGCCCTACCCCTTTAAATCAAGGGAGCATGTGGTGCCTGGGGGGATAGCCCCCTTTGATCAACACTGTTAACATTACTTAACTGGTCCAGAGGCTGAAGCTCACTGGACCTCGCGGTCTGATCCATGTAACTGTAACTTAGCAAAAATAGCAATTATAGCCAGATTTTCATTTTTTATTTTTGGAAGCGCGTGGTGTAATGTTTAAAGTCATGAGAAATGGACTCGTCACCCTGAGTTCAAATCCTGGATGTAGTAATTGTATTTCACTTAGCACTAATACCCTTGGGCAAGGTATGAATCCTACTCTCCCTCCAGCTATGGATAAATAGTAGGTCAGACTGGGCTCTTTAACCTTGGTTAGGCAACCAGTCTAGGAGAATAAAAACTCTGAATTCAAACCTTTTGAACTTCGCTTAAGAAATTGACCCTGTGTCACATCCTGCTCATGTGGAGATTTTGATAAATATATATAGCCAGATTTTCATTAGAAAAAAAATACACTTAAAATGCTCGACTTTAAAGAATAAATCAATTCCTAATTTATAATTGAATGATAATTTTGTGGGGTCTGTATCCGTACTGAATATTATTTTTATAAACCTCAAAATTCTCAATATAACTTAAAGAATAAGCCAATTTCCAGGCCAATTTGAAATTGAATGATAATTAATTTAAATTAATGTAATTATAATAATACATAATATAACAATATACAATATAATGATATTGCATTTATCTATTGTCTGTCTGCCTATCTATCTATCTATCTATCTATTTATCTATCCGTCTGTCTGTCTGTCTGTCTATCTATCTATTTATCTATCTATCTATCTGTCTGTCTTTTATTTTTATAATCCTCAAAATTCTCAATATAACTTAGAGAATAAGGCAATTTCTAGGCCAATTTGCAATTGAATGATAATTTTGTGGGGTCTGCGTTCTCACTAATACTTTCTTTTTTAATTCTTTTCTTTTTTGAAGGAGGAGTCACTGTGGTGTTGTGACTAATGTGCTGGTTTGCAACATCGTAATAAACATATGCGAAGTTGATTTGTGCTATTATGTTCTCTTTCAGACTAATACCCTTGGGAAATGTATGAATTCCCCTCACTCCTCTCAATAGCTATGGGTTAAATAGTACCACTACTATCCTTCTACAGGGATGAATATTAAATAACCCATGAAGGTTTATATGCCATTAAACAAAGAAATCAAACCTAATCAAATAAATCTTTTGTATCTTTATGGGAACAAGTAGGATGCGCGTGGTGTAATGGTTAAAGTCATGGGAAATGGACTCGTCGCCCCGAGTTCAAATCCTGGATGTGGTAATTGCATTTCACTTAGTGCTAATACCCTTGGGAAAGGTATGAATCCTACTCTCCCTCCAGCTATGGGTAAAATAGTAGGGCAGACTGGGTTCTTTAACCATGGCTAGGTAACCAGTCTAGGAGAAGGATGTTAAGTATCTGGCAGCCATCCTTCGTTCCAGATGTAATGAATAAGTAAGCGAGCCAATAAGAATCCAGTTAACGTATTCCTTGTAAGTCCTTCGTCCGAGAGAATCCAAATGTCAATGAAATAACTCAGAATGGTATGTCTATTAATACAGCAGAAGCAGCAGCAGCAGTGCCAGTGATTGGACAATAGAAATCCTTCTCAGGTCACGTGTTTATAGGCGAGTCTATAAGTAGACTCAATTCACATGGAGTATTTCGGGGCTTACAATCGGTCATATTAAATCTGACCAACAATCTTTCAATATATCTCGATTGATTCATTCCAATAGTATTTTCACTATGGTCAAATTGGATTCCTAAAAACCAAGACAACCTTCCTAGGTCTGTCATTTTAAATTTTAAACTTAAACTATTTTTAATTTTTATTAAATTAGCCTCGGTTTTTGAGGCAATTAAAATGTCATCTACCCAGACTAATAAAATTACTAATTCTTTATTAATTACCCTTGTATATAAACAAGGATCTATACTGGCAGGTTTAAAGTCCTGTTCCACCAGGTAACTATGGAAGGTGTCATTCCAAGAATGCCCACTTTGTTTTAAACCATAAAGGGCCTTTTTAAGTTTCCATACAGAGTTTTTATTTTCCTTTTCAAAACCCTGCGGGGGATACACGTATATATCAAAATCCAATGGAGCATTTAAATAAGCACTTTTGACATCCAGGTGGTGGATTCGCAAGTTATACTGGATCGCCAACTGTATTAGAACTCGTATGGTAGTTAGGTTAGTCGTTGGTGAAAACGTATCGAGGTAATCCACACCATAAATTTGTGAAAAGCCTTTTGCGACAAACCTAGCTTTATATTTCAAAGTACCATTTTCATTAAGTTTCAAATCATAAACCCATCGACTACCTACAATATGCTGGTTTTTGGGGACCGGTGTCAATTCAAATGTACCGTTGTCTAAAAGGGACTTATATTCATTTTGCATGGCTAGCATCCATTGTTGGGAATCTGGGGATTTCACTGCCTCGACATAGTTGGTGGGTATGGTTGACAATAAGTAACAATAGTCAAAACTTTTTACCTTGGAATTGTCAGTTACAAAAAAGTCAGGCCTTTTTCGTTCACGTTGGGGGTAACGAGATTCTAATTGTTGTGTTAAATCAGTTGGAGGTTTATTCGTATAAACATGGTCTGGATAAGTTGGCAAAACTAGTGTATCATCTATTTCATCCGGCTTCGGAGTTTTACCATAGGAATCAGTGAATTTTTTTTATAGCACCCGTTATAGGAAAGTAAATTAGATATGCCGGACTTTGTTTATCATATCCGATAAAAATACCCTCCTCCGAACGGGGATCCAATTTCTTTTTATTTTGCACATAGCAAAAACAAGTCGTCCCGAAAATATGCATACGACTTAAGTTCGGTCTAGAACCGGTAAAAACTTCAAAGGGGGTTTTCCCTAAATATGCGTTAAAGCATCGATTCCTTATATAGGCAGAAGCAAGTATGGCATAAACCCACAGATTTTTAGGTAATGAAGATTCAATTAGCATACATCTGGCCATTGAGAACAAGGTACGCCAAGCCCTTTCAACTTTTCCCACCTGGTGAGGGGAATAAGGGGAGGTCAATTCATGTTTAATCCCATTCTCAATTAATAAATTTCGAAAGTCCTCCGTCAGAAACTTGCCTCCATTGTCGCTTCATAAGCGTTTGACTCTACCATATGGGCTTATATCTGCTAGGTATTGTTTCGTAGCTAGCAGAGTATCAGATTTATGGGGTAGAAAATATAACATCATAAGTCCAGAAAAATCGTCAATAAAATTTAGAACATACCTGAAATTGGATTTTCCAAGGGGTTCAATTGGACCAGCCAAATCACAAAAAACGAGCGACAGTATTTGCGTTTCTCTTTTCCGTAACACTTTATTTTTAGTCTTGGCCATTTTTCCCTGTGTACATATGTTACAGTTAGTTTTAAATGAGGGGGTAAATTTTATTTCCATTCCATTTACTATCTTTGGCAGTTTTTTGATGTCATTGACATTACAGTGCCCAAGGATTCTATGCCATTTATTAATGTCATATTTCGCAGTCTTAGAGGTATTTATGTTTTTTAAATAATACAAACAGCCCATTCTGACTATATTAAATATAGTACCATTTGGGTAGATCAGCTTTGATGTTTTGTGTCCAAAATTCATGTGGGCCCCGGAAGCCGTAGCTGCCCTTACTGAAAAGATGTTTTGTTTAAAAGTGGGGATATATAATGCCCCTTTCAAAATGCTTTCGCAAATTTGGCCTTTACTATTTTTCAAATATACACACGCGTCTCCCTGTTTTTGTACTAAGCCAGTGGATTGGCTTCCATCAGCCAATTCCACGAAGTGATTGTCAGGTTGAAAATTGGGGTCCGAACTGATAAATTTAGTTTTATCGTTGACGACATGTTGAGTGGCCCCGCAATCAACGAGCAAATGTTCTTTATGTGCTAAAGAATCATATCACAGAAAAGAAATATGTCTTTTTTTTTGGGGGAATATTTAACATTTTGACAAAAGTCTTTCCTATTCCTGCAATCATAGGACATATGGCCCTTTTTCTGACAAACATAACAAATAATATTTGTTTTGTTGGCGACTTCTTGGTATCCTTCCAATGTCTGCCCTGATAATTTTGGTAGTTGGTATATCTAGTTGATCTGTCCTCATAGCGAGGGTTGATTTTACCCTTTTTGAATTGGGTCTTTAGTTGTATAGTGCTATTTTTTGGTTCCCCAGAGTACATACTTTCTGTCTCCTCATAACTACGAAGACTGACTTTGAATTCTGTAAACGTCATAGTCTTATCCTTTGGGTTATTACTGTTGCAAAGGGTTTGAAATTTGAAGGCAGGCCCTTCAATACCATAGCGATCAACAATCATCGCTTACAATCTCCCCGGCATCCCTTAATGAGCTAGCAATGCTCTCAGTTTGGATTATGTAATCAGTAATTGATTCATAATCGTTTCTACTTAACGAACTTAGTTGTCGATACAATCCCACAATTCTTGGTTTGCCTTTTGACAAATAGTGGGTCCTTAATATTTCCATTGCTTTTCTACCATTATCACGAGCCTCTCGCATTACGAGTGAGAGACTTCGATCATCCAAGCATTGTATTAGTTCTGCGTATATTGTAGCATTTTTATCCACGAAAACTGGGTCCTCCGGGTGGTCAGATGATGCATTGATTATATCATGCAGTTGGAGGGTTCTAAGGTACCCATTAAATTTAGTTTCCCAAATTTCATAACTGGCATCATTGCCATTGAAAAAGATTCGTGCGCGACTGGGCCCATAACCTGTTAAGTATCTGGCAGCCATCCTTCGTTCCAGATGTAATGAATAAGTAAGCGAGCCAATAAGAATCCAGTGTTAACGTATTCCTTGTAAGTCCTTCGTCCGAGAGAATCCAAATGTCAATGAAATAACTCAGAATGGTATGTCTATTAATACAGCAGAAGCAGCAGCAGCAGTGCCAGTGATTGGACAATAGAAATCCTTCTCAGGTCACGTGTTTATAGGCGAGTCTATAAGTAGAAGTGACCATTTACCTGATGCCTTATATCAAAAATCCAACAAAGGAAAACTCTGAATTCAAACCTGTTGAACTCCGCTTAAGAAATTGACCTTGTGTCACATCCTGCTCATGCAGAGGAGTTGGTAAATATATATATGGGAACAAGATAAAAGTTTCAAATTATTTCATTTGATCTTGCATTTTCACTTTTGTCTGCACAATTTTTTTTTTTTTGACTATACAAAACCTTTTTGATTATTACTAACACATCAATATGCATGAAGTCATCACTTCTTTCTGCCATGATGTCTGCTACTTTCCCATAATGCAGCAGATCAACTATATATATATATATATATATATAAGATTTTTGGATGTTTGTTTTTTAGAAGCATTGTTGAATAAAGTATATAGTATTATTTATATTTTTGCTTGAAAACTTTATTAAGTCTTAATAAAGTTGAAACAGACTGTACAATGTTCTAGCATCACATGATCGTTTGCGAAATTCACTTGTCATGGTTATTTTCTATAATTATCGAATTTTATACGATATCCGCATTGTAATTGCCTTCAAGCAAAAATATAAATAATAATAATATATATAATGCTGGTAAGACAGAGTGACCTATTGCTGGTATCAGCTGATACCGATAATTTTAATCTCAAGTCTCAAGAAATGGTAAGAAACACTTTATATTAAAATGAGGATTTGAAAAAACAACTTCTATCTTTAAAAAAAATCAAATCTAACATACCTGTGGCAAGAAACTGTTGGTGTTTCCAAAAGATTGGTTCTTTGACGCCAAGTTCTTCCCAATTGAACTTCTTCATATACAACCAGTTCCAAGAGGTGTTATGGAAGAAGATACTTTTTTTAAAAATGGCTGACTACTGTGTTACTAGCATTTTTTTCTGCTATTACCTGGGCAGGTAAGATAGTTCTGGAAGAGAGAGACAGACAGACAGACAGCACTAGTGAAAAGGGGATAGACTCCCTCGCTGATTGGCTGATACCGACTTTAAGACACCCCGACGACTTATAAGAATTTCTAAAAAATATTTTCAAAAATAACGTCTGTGTGTAGAACTTCTAGAAGAGTAGTTTGTCCCAGTCACTTCCCCACAATTCTCTCTGTCTCTTGCTGTCTTTTCTCTCTGTCTGTCTGTCTCTCTCTCTGTGTGTCTCTCTCTCTCTCCTCTCTCTCTCTCTATATATATATATATAATATATATATATATATATATATATGTTATCTCTGTCAATGAAAAAAATTCTTAGATTTCTATTATTGTTATTTAGTTTCAAAATGTAGTGATATAATAAGTATTCGTCCCCCCCCCCCGCCATTTTTTAAAAATGTCTTTGCTAAAGATTTCAAATACTTTTATAAGTTTTCAGTTGGTAGAGCATTCGGCTAGAAACCACAAGGTTCCTAGTTCGATACCGGCCCTCGCCAACTCAGCGTAGGAGTAGCACAGGGATCTGTGCGGTAAACTAAGGAGCTGATGATTGGTAAAAACAATCTCCTTGATATAGCACTAGTGAAAAGGGGATAGACTCCCTCGCTGATTGGCTGATACCGACTTTAGGACACCCCGACGACTTATAAGAATTTCTAAATAATATTTTCAAAAATAACGTCTGTGTGTAGTAAAGTCTGCGGAGAGAACTACTGTCAGTGTCAGCCAAACAGTGAGGGAGTCTATACCCTTTTTCCTTGCGATAGACTTGGAAGATTGTTTTATACTGAGGTAGAGCGCCACACCTACTGTTTTAGGCTGCCGAAACACTGCATCTTTCAAAGCCTCCATGTTTCCTGTAATTTGTCAACACTATACCTGATGCACACTTCCACACACATATGCACGCTTGCGCACACATACATGTATATTATTACTGTATGCTATTCATGTTCCTGACATTAATACATTATTTTATGTACTATACATTAGACTTTGATGAGTTATGGTACAACTGAGTACTGTACGCAATAAATTTCATTATTACAGGGTGACCAAAAAAAACAGAATTTGGGTTCTGTTTTTTTTTGGGGGGGGGGGTCACCCTGTATATATACTATTACTGATGCAGACTACCAGCACAAAAAAGAACCCAAATTCTGTTGTGTTTTTTTTTTGGGGGGGAGGTTCGTCACCCTGTATTATCATTATCATTGGCAATATCTTCTTTCCTTACAGGAAACGTTGTATTAAATGGTTTACATCAGTTAGTTTTTTTTTAATAGTAATTAAAAGATTGATTTTTCCCAGAATGCAATGTTGATGTTTATTTATTTCAGACAGGAAGTTGTTTATGGCTTATACCCAAGACAATAATCCAACACTGGCAAGACAGCAGGAAACACTGGATAACTTTATTCATTAATCCGTTCGAATTCCACAAACTTTCCAGTTTTATCTTGTATATAATTGTGTGGGTAGATTAGAGTAACCTCCCTTTATTGATAGTTAACTTAGAGTGACGTTCATGGTGTTATGCAAATATTAGTGGCAGGCCATCGGTAAGTCTCTTCTTAATGACTGGTGGGCACCGCCATTCGCATTCTGGACTTCGTACGTCGTATGAGACGGTCGATTCGTGTTTACTCTTCTTACAATAATTTATTACTTTTATAGTAAAATATTATTTTTTCATGAGTTTTTTTTTTTTTGTTTTACTACGACATTGTTTTCTTAATTAAAGGAATTGGGAAAGAATTGCAGTGAGACTGTTTGAGATTCATTTAGGATAAAAATGATTATGAAAATATATATTTCTCAGAAAAGTATAAAAGTTCTAAAAAATAATTTAAATAAACAGAAATATTGTCAATCTTTTTTATTTTTTTTTATATTCTTGTTTGTTTATCATGCAAATATTTTATTTCAGAGTTAATTTCTTCCTTTCTATGTATGTTGTCAAATTTTAGTTTTATATATATATATATATAATATAATATATATATAATATATATTATATATATATATATAATAGATTTTGATAAATATATTGCGCCGATTTTCGTTAGAAAAAAATACACTTATAAATGCTCTGACTTTTAAAGAATAAATCAATTCCTAATTTATAATTGAATGATAATTTTTGTGGGGTCTGTATCCCCGTACTGAATTATTATTTTTATTAAACCCTCAATTCTCAATATAATTAAGAATAAGCCAAATTTCCCAGCAATTGAAATATTGAATGATAATTAAATTTAAATTAATGTAATTAAATAATACTATTAGAGAAATATACAATATAATGATAATTGTGCATTTATCTTATTGTGCTGTCTGCCTATCATTATCTATCTATCTATTTTCTTATCCGTCTGTCTGTCTGTCTGTCTATCTATCTATTTAATTATCTATCTTATCTGTCTGTCTTTTATTTTTAATTAATCCTCAAAATTCTCAATATAACTTAGAGATAAAGGCAATTTCTCCGGCCCAATTTGCGAATTGAATGATTAATTTTGTGGGGTCCTGCGTTCTCACTAATACTTTGCATTTTTTTAAATCTTTTCTTTTTTGAAGGAGGAGTCAGCTGTGGTGTTGTGATAATGTGCTGGCTTTGCACATCGTAATAAACTAATGCGAAGTTGATTATGTGCTATTATGTTCTCTTTTCAGACTAATCCTTGGGAAATGTAGATTCCCTCCTCACCTTCAATAGCTATGGGTTAAATGTACCACTACTATCCTTCTACAGGGATGAAATTATAACCATTGAAGGTTTAATATGTCCATAACAAAGAAATCAAACCTATCAAATAAATCTTTTGTACGTTATGGGAACAAGTAGGATGCGCGTGGTGTAACTGGTTAAAGTCATGGGAATATGGACTCGTCGCCCCGAGTTTCAAATCCTGGATGTGGTAATTGGCATTTCAACTTGTGCTAATACCTTGGGATAGGTTATGAATCCTAACTCTTCCTTCCAGCTATTTTGGGTAAAATGTGGGGCAGACTGGGTTCTTTAACGCATGGCTAAGGTAACGCAGTCCTAGGAGAGGATGTTTAAGTATCTGAAGCCATCCTCCTCGTTCCAGATGTAATAATAAGTAAGCAGCGGCAATAAGAATCCAGTTACACTATTCTTGTAATGTCCTTCGTCCGAGAAGAATCCAAATGTCAATGAAATAACTCAGAATGGTATGTTCTATTAATCAGCCAAGAAGCAGCAGCAGCAAGTGCCAAGTGATTGGACATAGAAAATCCTTCTCAGGTACGTGTGTTAATAGGCGAGTCTATAAGTAGACTGCAATTTCACATGGGTTATTTCGGGGCTTTACAATGCGGTCATATTAATCTGACCAACAATCTTTCAACTTATTCTCGATTGATTCATTCCAAGTAGTATTTTTCACTATGGTTCAAATTGGATTCCTAAAACGAACACTAATCCTAGGTGTGTCAAATTAAATTTTAAAGACTTAACCTATTTGTTAATTTTTATTAAATTAGCCTCGGTTTTTGAGGCAATTAAATGTCATCTTACCCAGACTAATACAATTACTAATTCTCTTATTAATACCCTTGTATAATAAACAAGGATCTATACTGGCAGGTTTAAAGTCCTGTTCCACCAGGTAAACTACTGGAAGGTGTCATTCCAAGAAATGCCCACTTTTTTTAAAACGCATAAAGGGGCCTTTTTAAGTTTCCATACAGAGTTTTATTTTCCTTTTCCAAACCTGCTGCGGGGGATACGACGTATATAGTCATAAAATCTCAATGGCAGCATTTAAATAAGCACTTTGGACCATCAGGTGGTGGATCGCAGTTAATACTGGATGCAACTGTATTACGACTCGTATGGTAGTTAAGGTTTAGTCGTTGGTGAAAAACGTTATCGAGGTAATACCACACCATAAATTTGTGAAAAGCCTTTTGCGACAAACCTAGCTTTAAATATTCAAAGTACATTTTCATTAATTTGTCAAATCATAAAGCCATCGATACCCTACAATGCTGGTTTTTGGGGACCTGGGTCAATTCAAATGTAACCGTTGTCTAAAAGGGACTTATATTCATTTTGCATGGCTAGCCATCCATTGTTGGGAATCTGGGGATTTCACTGCCTCGACATAGTTGGTGGGTATGGTTGACAATAAGTAACAATAGTCAAAACTTTTTACCTTGGAATTGTCAGTTACAAAAAAGTCAGGCCTTTTTCGTTCACGTTGGGGGGTAACGAGATTCTAATTGTTGTGTTAAATCAGTTGGAGGTTTATTCGTATAAACATTGGTCTGGAATAGAGTTGGCAAACTAGTGTATCATCTATTTCATCACGGCTTGGAGTTTTACCATAGGAATCAGTGAATTTTTTTTATAGCACCCGTTATAGGAAAGTAATTAGATATGCCGGACTTTGTTTATCATATCGATAAAAATACCCCTCCTCCGACCGGGGATCCAATTTCTTTTTATTTTGCACATAGCAAAAACAAGTCGTCCCGAAAATAATGCATACGACTTAAGTTCGGTCTAGAACCGGTAATAAACTTCAAAGGGGGTTTTCCCTAAATATGCGTTAAAGCATCGATTCCTTAATTATGGCAGAAGCAAAGTATGGCATAAACCCACAGATTTTTAGGTAATGAAGATTCAATTAGCATACACTGGCCATTGAGAACAAGGTACGCCAAGCCTTTCAACTTTTCCACCTGGTGAGGGAATAAGGGGAGGTCAATTCATGTTTATCCCATTTCTCAATTAATAATTTCGAAAGTCCTCCGTCAGAACTTGCTCCATTGTCGCTTCATTAAGCCGTTTGACTCTACCATATGGGCTTATATCTGCTAGGTATGTTTCGTAGCTAGCAGAGTATCAGATTTATGGGGTAGAAAATATAACATCATAAGTCCAGAAAAATCGTCAATAAAATTTAGAAGCATACCTGAAATTGGATTTTCCAAGGGGTTCAATTGGACCAGCACAGATCACAAAAAACGACGACAGTATTTGCGTTTCTCTTTTCCGTAACACTGTTATTTTTAAGTCTTGGCCATTTTTTTCCTGTGTACATATGTTACAGTTAGTTTTAAATGAGGGGGTAAATTTTATTTCCATTCCATTTACTATCTTTGGCAGTTTTTTGATGTCATTGACATTACAGTGCCCAAGATTCTATGCCATTTATTAATGTCATATTTCGCAGTCTTAGAGGTATTTATGTTTTTTTAAATAATAACAAACAGCCCATTCTGACTATATTAAATATAGTACCATTTGGTAGATCAGCTTGATGTTTTTGTGTCCAAAATTCATGTGGGCCCCGGAAGCCGTAGCTGCCTTACTGAAAAGATGTTTTGTTAAAAGTGGGGAATATATAATGCCCCTTTCAAATGCTTTCGCAAAATTTGGCCTTTACTATTTTTTTCAATATAAACACGCGTCTCCCCTGTTTTTGTACTAAGCCAGTGGATTGGCTTCCATCAGCCAATTCCACGAAGTGATTGTCAGGTTGAAAATTGGGGTCCGAACTGATAATTTAGTTTTTATCGTTGACGACATGTTGAGTGGCCCCGCAATCAACGAGCAAATGTTCTTTATGTGCTAAAGAATCATATCGAGAAAAAGAATATTGTTTTTTTCTTTGGGGGAATATTTAACATTTTGACAAAAGTCTTCCTATTCCTGCAATCATAGGAACATTGGCCTTTTTCTGACAAACATAACAATAATATTTGTTTTTGTTTGGCGACTTCTTGGTATCCTTCCAATGTCTGCCCTGATAATTTTGGTAGTTGTGTATATCTAGGTTGATCTGTCCTCATAGCGAGGTTGATTTTACCCTTTTTGAATTGGGTCTTTAGTTGTATAGTGCTATTTTTTGGTTCCCCAGAAGTACATACTTTCTGTCTCCTCATACTACGAAGACTGACTTTGAATTTCTGTAAACGTCATAGTCTTATCTTTGGGTTTATTACTGTTGCAAAGGGTTTGAAATTTGAAGGCAGGCCCTTCAATACCATAGCGATCAACCAATCATCGCTTACAATCTCCCCGGCATCCCTTAATGAGCTAGCAATGCTCTCAGTTTGGATTATGTAAATCAGTAATTGATTCATAATCGTTTCTACTTAACGAACTTAGTTGTCGATACAATCCACAATTCTTGGTTTGCTTTTGACAAATAGTGGGTCCTTAATATTTCCATTGCTTTTCTAACATTATCACGAGCCTCTCGCATTACGAGTGAGAGACTTCGATCATCCAAGCATTTGTATTAGTTCTGCGTATATTGTAGCATTTTTATCCACGAAACTGGGTCCTCCGGGTGGTCAGATGATGCATTGATTATATCATGCAGTTGGAGGGTTCTAAGGTACCCATTAAATTTAGTTTCCCAAATTTCATAACTGGCATCATTGCCATTGAAAAAGATTCGTGCGCGACTGGGCCCATAACCTGTTAAGTATCTGGCAGCCATCCTTCGTTCAGATGTAATGAATAAGTAAGCGAGCCAATAAGAATCCAGTGTTAACGTATCCTTGTAAGTCCTTCGTCCGAGAGAATCCAAATGTCAATGAAATAACTCAGAATGGTATGTCTATTAATACAGCGAAAGCAGCAGCGCAGTGCCAGTGATTGGACAATAGAAATCCTTCTCAGGTCACGTGTTATAGGCGAGTCTATAAGTAGAAGTGACCATTTACCTGATGCTTATATAAAAATCCAACAAAGGAAAACTCTGAATTCAACGTTGAACTCCGCTTAAGAAATTGACCTTGTGTCACTATCCTCTCATGCAGAGGGAGTTGGTAAATATATATATGGGAACAAGATAAAAGTTTCAAATTATTTCATTTGATCTTGCATTTTCACTTTTGTCTGCAAATTTTTTTTTTTTTTGACTAACAAAACCTTTTTGATTATTATAACACATCAATATCATGAAGTCATCAATTCTTTCTGCCATGATGTCTGCTACTTCATAATGCAGCAGAATCAACTATATATATATATATATATTATATAAGATTTTTGGATGTTTGTTTTTTAGAAGCATTGTTGAAAAAGTAATTAAGTATTATTTATATTTTTTGCTTGAAAACTTTATTAAGTCTTAATAAAGTTGAAACAGACGTGTACAATGTTCTAGGCATCACATGATCGTTTGCGAAATTCACCTTGTCATGGTTTCTTTCTTTTAATACATCTTTATTTTCTTGTTTTGTGTCTATTTTTACAGGCTAAAAAGTGTACTTACATCATATCTTTGTTAACTTTCGTTCTCCCGCTTATTCAGTTCTGCAGTGTCATCATATGATTTCACCTTCCTTTTTGCACATGCATTGATCACATCATTGACTTTCGTAAACAATGCGCATATAAAATTAACGGTTAATAACATCATATTCCACACATTCACTATACATTAACATCTTTCATTGTCCCTCACATAAACATCACTTAACAGTGTCCTGAAAATGATACAATATACCGAAATGCTTAAGTATTGACACAAAAATATTGTTTCCTGATCATAACATCCTGTGTTTGTTATATTTTTAAAATATTTTCTTCTCATATACACAAATATAATGAGAATTTTATTGAAATAGAAGTGGCTACCCGGCATCGCCTGGATAGAGGAGGGGGGAGGATTCACCATCAAAATCCTTACATAAAAAAGACCTTGCATAGATCCAGCCTAAGTAGGGTGTCAGAAAAAAAAGTACACAGACACCCTGAAAAGAAAAATGAATGTCTCCTATTTAAGATATTAAATGCAAACAAAAATTCATGCTGTTACTATTTAAATTTTATCTTTTAAATATTTTCACAAATATAAATCAAATCTTAAATATTTTTGCTCAAAAAGCAAGATCTGGTGATAGTGAATGTGTATATATATTTACTTTTTCATTAATTGTGTATTTTCATAGTTTCCTCCGGACATACATACATACAACGCCCTGTAATAGATTGGTATATAAATTTGTAGCAATGCTGATAGGTAAACGTCCTGCATCCCTGACGCATAAAAAATCTAAAAGGATGCAGTAAAATCATATCTATGCATCCCAGTGTTTTTGTTTTTTTCTTCCCCCACCATTTCCAGCTAACTGTAAATACATTTCAGTATTTTCTTAGAAAACGAATAACACTGTAATGGGGTACAAGGTTAGACAGCTTTAGTTGTTTATAGATAAAAACTCTATAATTTATTAAGAAACTTTAGTTGGGACCCATCAAAATTTCCGGGGACTCATTCAAATCAAATCCGTGTGTCCCAGGATGCAATCAATTTAAAAGATGTCAGCAACACTGAATTTGTAAAGAATTTATTGAAGGTATGTAAAGCTTGGAAGTTGAATTAGATATATTCCCTTAATGTTTCAGGATCAAAAATGTTCTATGAGTAAAGCAAAATATTCCATTGTTAATTGTTTTATTTATGAAAAAAAAAATAATGAACAATTGTAGCCTGAAAGAGTTGGAAATATTTTTCTTCTTCATGATCCACAAGCAAAATAAACAAAATTCCCAACCTTTTTAGATTTTGAACAATGAAGAGAGAAAAACAAATGCCAAATGAAATTCAGAATTTTTGTTTAAATTAATGTAATGATAATAATACATAATATAACAATATAAAATATAATGACATTGCATTTATCTATCTATTATCTGTCTGTCTGTATATCTATCTATCTATCTGTCTGTCTGTCTGTCTGTCTGTCTATCTATCTGTCTATCTATTTATCTATCAGTCTATCTATCTATCTGTCTGTCTGTCTGTCTATCTATATATCTGTCTGTCTGTCTGTCTATCTATATATCTGTCTGTCTATCTATCTATCTATCTATATGTCTGTCTGTCTATCTATCTATCTATCTATCTGTCTGTCTGTCTGCCTGCCTGTCTGTCTGTCTATCTATCTATCTATCTATTATTAAAATTCCCATTATTTGTAAGTAGGTATTTACCACGCATACCACATATGCGGGTGTGAAACAAGATATCTTTAATATGGGACCACCCACGAGCCGAGACTCATGGGTTGGTAGGTGCAAAAAATGCATTGATCCTATTGGCATTCCCCCTCAAGGGGGTGGGCGCCCCAGGCACTGGGCAATAAATTCAGCCCTACCCCTTTAAATCAAGGGAGCATGTGGTGCCTGGTGGGATAGCCCCCTTTGATCAACACTGTTAACATTACTTAACTGGTCCAGAGGCTGAAGCTCACTGGACCCCGCGGTCTGATCCATGTAACTGTAACTTAGCAAAAATAGCAATTATAGCCAGATTTTCATTTTTTATTTTTGGAAGCGTGTGGTGTAATGGTTAAAGTCATGGGAAATGGACTCGTTGCCCTGAGTTCAAATCCTGGATGTAGTAATTGTATTTCACTTAGCACTAATACCCTTGGGCAAGGTATGAATCCTACTCTCCCTCCAGCTATGGATAAATAGTAGGTCAGACTGGGCTCTTTAACCTTGGTTAGGCAACCAGTCTAGCAGAAGAAAAACTCTGAATTCAAACCTTTTGAACTTCGCTTAAGAAATTGACCTTGTGTCACATCCTGCTCATGTGGAAATTTTGGTAAATATATATAGCCAGATTTTCATTAGAAAAACAATACACTTAAAATGCTCGACTTTAAAGAATAAATCAATTCCTAATTTATAATTGAATGATCATTTTGTGGGGTCTGTATCCGTACTGAATATTATTTTTATAAACCTCAAAATTCTCAATATAACTTAAAGAATAAGCCAATTTCCAGGCCAATTTGAAATTGAATGATAATTAATTTAAATTAATGTAATTATAATAATACATAATATAACAATATACGATATAATGATATTGCATTTATCTATTGTCTGTCTGCCTATCTATCTATCTATCTATTTATCTATCCCTCTGTCTGTCTGTCTGTTTGTCTATCTATCTATTTATCTATCTATCTGTCTGTCTTTTATTTTTATAAGCCTCAAAATTCTCAATATAACTTAGAGAATAAGGCAATTTCCAGGCCAATTTGCAATTGAATGATAATTTTGTGGGGTCTTCATTCTCACTAATACTTTCTTTTTTAATTCTTTTCTTTTTTGAAGGAGGAGTCACTGTGGTGTTGTGACTAATGTGCTTGTTTGCAACATCATAATAAACATATGCAAAGTCGATTTGTACTATTATGTTCTCTTTCAGACTAATACCCTTGGGAAAGGTATGAATTTCCCTCACTCCTCTCAATAGCTATGGGTTAAATAGTACCACTACTATCCTTCTACAGGGATGAATATTAAATAAATTTATTGCATATCAACTTTGATCTTGTGAACGTTTTTTTGGGGATATCATGAAGCATGGGAAATTAACAAGCGGACAAAAACAAACAAAAAAAAAAAACAGAACAAAAAACAGAGTTTCAATATCCAGTTGTTGTTCTGTCCCTGGTTTGATTTGTTTAATCCAATATTTCGGGTGACATTCACCCTTTATCAAGGTATTATAATTGTGACTGTGGAAAAAAGTGAATATATATATATATATATATATATATATATATATATAGGGTAATAGAGTAAACTACAGACACGTGTTTTGAGGTATCACCTCTCATCAGTGCAGTTATACCATTTTTAGCAGCTGCCTCTGGCTGGGTTCGAGACCCGAACGAACTTACGCTCGCCGAACCTTCTTACCCATAGTTAAATAACCAGGTTAGTTGGTGTTAGAATGATTCTAAGGTGAGAATTTTTAACAAATGAATGTTAAAGTTGTTCTGGTCCAAGTTGATTTTGTACAGAAATGATTTGGTAAAGAAAAAGGCTTAAAAATCAGTCATATTAGCAGTTATAGATCTATTTCTACCCATATGTATATGTATATACATACAAGTTTCATCAGACTGCTAAATTTTTTTTAATATAGTATTAAATTTAGCAGTCTCATATGTAAATATACATATTGGTAGAAATAAATCTATAACTGCTAATATGACCATTTTTTAAGCCTTTTTATTTACTATATATATATATATATATATATTTGCTTGAAGGCAATTACAATGCGTATATCGTATAAAATTCGATAATTATAGAAAATAACCATGACAAGTGAATTTCGCAAATGATCATGCGATGCTAGAACATCGTACAGTCTGTTTCAACTTTATTAAGTCTCATCAGTGATGTATACTAACGATTTCCCTCCGACAGAAATCGAAACCGGTAGTCTAGCAGGCAAAGTCTGTCGGAGAGAAATCGTTAGTATACATCACTGATGAGACTTAATAAAGTTGAAACAGACTGTACGATGTTCTAGCATCGCAGGATCATTTGCGAAATTCACTTGTCATGGTTATTTTCTATAATTATCGAATTTTATACGATATACGCATTGTAATTGCCTTTAAGCAAAAATATAAATATTAATATATACTTTATTCAACAATGCTTCTAAAAAACAAACATCCAAAAATCATATATATATATATATATATATATATATATACTTTGCTATATCTATAAGTAAAGAGTGCTCAATATCATTGATAGAGCATAGTGAAGACATGAAGTCAACACCACTTGAAAGTTTCTTGCCAATGTGATTTTCAAACAAAATGATTATTTGTGTTTATGTATTAAACTAGAATCAGCCAGACTAAACTAGAATCAAATGGTTGACCCTTCCCATGATGCACTGCACAATAACATATAAGGAGAAACACAATAATTTACTTGGTTTGAAAATTGCATGGGCGAGAAACTGTCTGTTACCAGGCGGCATTGACTTCATGTCTTTGCTACCCTAACATATATATAGAGACAGACAGACAGACAGAGAGAAAAGACAGTGAGAGACAGAGAGAATTGTGGGGAAATGACTGCGACAAACTACTCTTCCAGAACTATCTTACCTGCCTAGGTAATAACAGAAAAAAATGCTGGTAAGACAGAGTGACCTATTGCTGGTATCAGCTGATACCAATAATTTCAATCTCAAGTCTCAAGAAATGGTAACAAACACTTTATATTAAAATGAGGATTTGAAAAAACAACTTCTATCTTTAAAAAAAATCAAATCTAACATACCTGTGGCAAGAAACTTTTGGTGCTTCCAAAAGATTGGTTCTTTGATGCCGAGTTCTTCCCAATTGAACTTCTTCATGTACAACCAGTTCCAAGAGGTGTTATGGAAGAAGATACTTTTTTCTAAAAATGGTTGACTACTGAGTTACTAGCATTTTTTTCTGCTATTACCTAGGCAGGTAAGATAGTTCTGGAAGAGAGAGACAGACAGACAGACAGACAGACAGACAGCACTAGTAAAAAGGGGATAGACTCCCTCGCTGATTGGCTGATACCGACTTTAGGACACCCCGTCGACTTATAAGAATTTCTAAAAAATATTTAAAAAAATAACGTCTGTGTGTAGTAAAGTCTGCGGAGAGAACTTCTGGAAGAGTAGTTTGTCCCAGTCACTTCCCCACAATTCTCTCTGTCTCTTGCTGTCTTTTCTCTCTGTCTGTCTGTCTGTCTGTCTCTCTCTCTCTCTCTCTCTCTATATATATATATATATATATATATGTTATCTCTGTCAATGAAAAAAATTCTTAGATTTCTATTATTGTTATTTAGTTTCAAAATGTAATGATATAATAAGTATTCGTCCCCCCCCCGCCATTTTTTTAAAAATGTCTTTGCTAAAGATTTCAAATACTTTTATAAGTTTTCAGTTGGTAGAGCATTCGGCTAGAAACCACAAGGTTCCTAGTTCGATACCGGCCCTCGCCAACTCAGCGTATGAGTAGCACAGGGATCTGTGCGGTAAAGTAAGGAGCTGATGATTGGTAAAAACAATCTCCTTGATCTAGCACTAGTGAAAAGGGGATAGACTCCCTCGCTGATTGGCTGATACCAACTTTAGGACACCCCGACGACTTATAAGAATTTCTAAATAATATTTTCAAAAATAACGTCTGTGTGTAGTAAAGTCTGCGGAGAGAACAGTGAGGGAGTCTATACCCTTTTTCCTTGCGATAGACTTGGGAGATTGTTTTATACTGAGGTAGAGTGCCACACCTACTGTTGTAGGCTGCCGAAACACTGCATCTTTCAAAGCCTCCATGTTTCCTGTAATTTGCCAACACTATACCTGATACCCACCTCCACACACATATGCACGCATGCGCACACATGCATGTATATTATTACTGTACACTATTCATGTTCCTGACATTAGTACATTATTTTATGTACTATACATTAGACTTTGATGAGTTGTGGTACAACTGAGTACTGTACGCAATAAATTTTATTATTACAGGGTGACAAAAAAAAAAACAGAACCCAAATTCTGTTTTTTTTGGGGGGGGGGTCACGCTGTATATATACTATTACTGATGCAGACTACCAGCACAAAAAAAAGAACCCACATTCTGTTTTTTTTTTTTTTGGGGGGGGGTCGTCACCCTGTATTATCATTATCATTGGCAATATCTTCCTTTCCTTACAGGAAACGTATTAAATGGTTTATATCAGTTAGGTTTTTTTTTATAGTAATTAAAAGATTAATTTTTCCCAGAATGCAATGTTGATGTTTATTTATTTCAGACAGGAAGTTGTTTATGGCTTATACCCAAGACAATAATCCAACACTGGCAAGACAGCAAGAAACACTGGATAACTTTATTCATTAATCCGTTCCAATTCCACAAACTTTCCAGTTTTATCTTGTATATAATTGTGTGGGTAGGTTAGAGTAACCTCCCTTTATTGATAGTTAACTTAGAGTGACTGTTCGTGGTGTTATGCAAATATTAGTGGCAGGCCATCGGTAAGTCTCTTCTTAATGACTGGTGGGCACCGCCATTGGCATTCTGGACTTCATATGAGACGGTTGATTCGTGTTACTCTTCTTACAAATAATTTATTACTTTTTTAGTAAAATATTATTTTTCTGAGTTTTTTTTTTTTTTTTTTGTTTTACTATGACATTTGTTTCTTAATTAAAGGAATTGGGAAAAGAATTGCAGTGAGACTGTTTGAGATTCATTTAGGATAAAAATGATTCTGAAAATATATATTTCTCAGAAAAGTATAAAGTTCTAAAAAATAATTTATATAAACATAGAAATATTGTCAATCTTTTTTATTTCTTTTTATATTTCTTGTTTGTTTTTCATGCAAATATTTATTTCAGAGTTAATTTCTTCCTTTCTATGTATGTGTCAAATTTTAGTTTATATATATATATATATATATATACAGTGTATCCAAAAATACAAAAAGAGGTTTAAAAGTCTGATAATAATTTTGTTAATCATTTTTTTCTATAAAATTTACAAAATAAATGTAAATGTTAATTCTGTTTGAAAAAAAAAAAATGCCTTTGATATCTATCTATCTATCTATCTATCTCAGTTGTCATATCTATCTATCTATCTATCTATCTACTATCTATCTATCTCAGTCTGTTCATATCTATCTATCTATCTATCTACTATCTATCTATCTCAGTCTGTTCATATCTATCTATCTATCTATCTCAGTCTATATCCTATCTACCTATCTATCTATCTCAGTCTGTTCATATCTATCTATCTATCTATATATCTACCTATCTATTTATCTCAGTCTGTTTATATCTATCTATTTATCTATCTCAGTCTGTTCATATCTATCTGTCTATCTATCTATCTATGACATTTTATTTTAAATTAATCCCTTTCTTCTTTTTTAGGCTGATGATGAATTGCGATATCAAGCAAATCATCTAAGACGTATTCAAAAACAAAGGTTGAAAGAAGAAAGACGAAAAATGAGACATGGTAATTTCATTATTAATTTCAATTTGTTATAATAGACAATTAATTTTTTTGTAAAGTGCAATATAAGTATTGATGTAAAAAATCAGCTGTGTCTGAAGAACACACACACACACACAAAACCTCTTACAGACCAAGTTAACAGAAGCTAACAGGTAAAGGTAATAACTGTGCCTGGAGTAACCAATTGATATATATATATATATATATATATATATATATATATATATATTAATAAGTCTTCCCCAGACACATGTTTTGGCGTTTCACACCATTTCAGTCTAGCTTGACACAACAACTATCTTTGGCTAGGGTTGAACTCAGACTGACTGTTTGCTAGCCTGATATCTTATCCCCTCGGCCACTGACAGTTGCTGTAGTAGAACTGGTGTTTTTAAACTATTAAATACATAGGTTTGTTTATATATTTTTATGATCACAGAGAGATCAATTTTCCGGGGAAACAATCATTGCTTATATGCTTAGTAGTGAAAGTTAATTTAAATTACCAATTAGAGAGCTCATACCAAATTTATGGGAGCATATATTTATAAGTCATCCACAGATGGGTTACCAGGCAAGTCGGTATTTGGTTGATTCTAAGTTGAACCTGTCTTCAAACAGCGGAATGTTAGAATTATTCAGGTCCAAGTTGAGAATTAGATGTTCAATATATTTTTCCTCTACTAATACTATTATATATATATATATATATATATATATATATATATATATATATATATAATAGTATTAGTAGAGGAAAAGAGTTTAGTCTACCATGGTTTCAATCCAAATGATTTTATCAGGACTCTACCCTACACTTAACTAAGTTGATGTAATTCCTTAGTTAAACTGAAATAAACTTCTTTTCGGATAATAACGGTTGAACACTACGTTAGTTGATATTTTTCTCTCAATTTGTGCATGCGGCTTCGTGTAATTATTGCTTAGTTCTCATTTCTGTATTGTTATTAATTTAATTCTAATTATAAATAATATCTTGTAAAAACAGTTAAAATGTAATTCTAATTATATTTTAGGAGTTGAATATTACTAATTTAATAATTAAAATATATATATATATATATATATATTTTTAAATTATGGTTATTTACTAAACTTGCCTTCATCTAGCAACAAACTCACAGCAGTAGTAATGGACTGCACAACAAGCTTGTAGATCATTGCATTCCAGTGAATTCTTCCTTTTTTTCAAATTGTGATAATTTTTTGTTTGTTTTCTTTTTCAGTTGAACTGTATCAGAACAGTCCACATTTCTTTTTGAATCAGGATCAAGACATGGAAGTGGTTGGCAGTAGCCCAAGGACAGAAACTGCAGATGAATCCCATCTAGAGGAGTCCAGGCGAGGATCAAGACGAAGGTAATTTTTGTTTTTGTTCTCTTTGCTTTCTGAATAAAGAAATAAAAGTTTATATATGAACAATTCCACATCAAATCATCCAGGCCATGTCACCCACCCACTTCAATTTTTCTGAAATTTTGTCCAGGTGTAGAGTATGTAAGACAATCCCCAATATTTCAAAAATTGGCCGAGTTATAGGTATGTGAAAAATGGCGACTTTTTGTAATCTATTTTTGTCTGTAAAATGAGTTCTAGAGCTTCCCTACTCCTAAAAATAGGTTTATAAAAAGTTTTTAGCCCAAGGAATCCAAAAATGCTATCAAAAAAGTCTAAAAGTTAACCAATTTTAAGTTATTAATGATTTCTAATTTTTTCATAGCAATAGTTGGGGAAATCCCAATGTGGCACTGTGTTGCATAAGGCCAAATTCGAGTTGTAGGAGTAGTCGTTAGTAGTAGTAGTCGTCGTTAGTTCAGAAACAACATACACAACTTGTATAGTCACAAAGGGGTTGTTTATTCCTTTCTAGGCTCATGGGTTCTTTTTCAGAGTGAAGGAGAGAGAGTAAGGTCAAATTATTCTATCGTAAATCATGTTTGATACTACTATGCGAAACACCTTACGGGGAATCTGGGAAGCCCCGTCTGCCCCTTACAAAGGTCCTGTCGAAAAAGAACGATTTTTCTCTTCTTCCGTTTCTCCCGGGTTGGGAGGGTCACCCACTTCCACTTCTGGTCAAAACCCGGAACTTCCGTTTTTATTTTTAAATCTTGTTCCGTGGGTCATTCGTCAGTCAATTTCTGGTCCTCCGTTGAGTGTTTACCCTTCCAAACTTTAACCTTTTTTTATTTCTTTTCCTTGTCTTTCTCCAGAAATCCGATTACTGTTTTCTTTTCAATCCCCAAATTCCCCGTAGACCATAATAATTATGCCTACAACTGCATCAAAAATTTTCTATCATTATTTTTCATATATTCAACATTATTTGTATGAGGACTTAAAATGTTAATTTTCTTAACAATCAGGTCGTCCTCTTTTTTGACAATTGGTATTACACAATCTTTACTTTCTCCCATCAGACTCCAAAGGTTCAGCTCAGTAAATAAGTGTAGTCAGCAAAGTGGAAATCAACAGTGAGGGAATCTATCCCCTTTTCCCTAACGCTTGACCAGGGAGAGTGTTTGTATGTCTGAGGTGGAGTGCCACACCTATAATCAGCTCCCCACTTTACCGCACAGATCCAAGCTGTGCTAATCATGCACTGAGCTAGTAAGAGCCCGGTATCAAACTGAGAACATTGTGGTTTCTAGGCAGATGTTCTACTGAGCTAAAGTACATATCAATAAAAAAAATCTCAATATCTGAGTCTATATCTATATATAATGGAGATTCAGCATCTAGCTGTCTGTAAACAAAACTATGTCACTGCTTATGTTACACTACCATTAGGAATTAAGTAAGTTTATCAATGAGTATTTTAATTTGTAGTCAAAATCATTAATACATAGAATAGAATAAATCTTATTTCTCATTGGGTACATAACAAGAGTTCTTATGTGATAGAGAGAGAGTGAGAGAGAGAGAGAGAGAGAGAGAGAGAGAGAGAGAGAGAGAGAGAGAGAGAGTGGACCAACATAGAGACATCAGAGAGAGACAGACAGATAGTTGTTTACTCACTTATTCTCTTTCTATTCCGGCCATAATGTGATCGCCTAGTCTTGTTTCTCTTTACTTTGTATCTTTGTCGGTCTTCTAACTTGTTGCTTCTTTCTACTTGTCTGACCAGTCTTCTAACTAAGGGCATGCATTTAAGTCATGTAATAACTAATCAACAAGACTTATGGCTTTGATCAAAGACTTTATTTGCCCTTTCTAACTTTCTTTAGCCTTTTTAAGGCAACCAATGTTACGTACCCCTTTCTTGTCGGGTACATAACAAGAGTTCTTATGGGATTGATAGATAGATAGATAGATAGATAGATAGAGAGAGAGAGAGAGAGAGAGAGGCATCAGAGAGAGAGATAGACAAATACATAACTTACTTGGTTGTTCTTTTCGTCTAGTCGCCATGTTGGATCTTTACTTCTTCTTCTCTTTCTATTCCGGCCATGATGTGATCGCCTAGTTTGGTTTCTCTTTACTTTGTATCTTTGTTGGTCTTCTAACTTGTTGCTTCTTTCTACTTGTCTCACTGGTCTTCTAACTAAGGGCATGTATTTAAGTCATGTAATAACTAATCAACAAGACTTATGGCTTTGATCAAAGACTTTATTTGCCCTTCTAACTCATCGCGCGGAGTCACAGCCGAAGTAGGACACGTCTGTCCCACCCGGGGTCTGGGTGCAAAACTGACTAACTAACTAAATCTCATGTGACTTGCAATATTCTCACCTCTGAGGTCAGTCGGGGCCAGTAACCGTCACTGGTATTTTTCCATTCCCTCAGAGCTCTCGCTACAGGGCTTGTCAAAAGTCCTACACCACCATATAATTATGCAACATAAGAAAGGGAATGTTTGACCTAATTTAAGATACAGGTTGCTACTTATGAAATTTAACATAGAAATACATTTCAAATTCTCCCATCTCTCTCTTCTCTCTCTCTCTCTCTCTCTCTCTCTCTCTCTCTCTCTCTACACTCCCTGAGAAAGTAACCATATATAATAAGGAGGTAATCAAAATATACATAGAGGGGAAGAAAGTGATAGGCAGAATGTAAGGTAAGAGATTGGTCAGTTTTTGACTTAATTGCAAATTTCAACTAATTAAAACCAGTTAAAATGGAATTTTTTTCAAATATAACTCAATCCTAAAAGTAAGGAATAATTTAGTATAATTTTTGTGTCATTAAACTAAACAGTAAAAAAGTCTTTAGGAGACAAATGTTGATTCGCTCAGCTTTAGTATAATAAAAGATATATGTATTTACCAATCCTTCTAGGGTGCAACACATAGTCAACTTTTAAGTGGTGTTTAGTAAAAAATAAAGTCTGTGGAGTGGTCTATTGTAAGTATCAGCCAAACAGTGAGGGAGTCTATCCCCTTTTGCTACCAATAGACCAGCGAAATTGTTTTTGCTGAGGTTGAGTGCTGCACCTGCCGTCAGCTTCCAGGTGCTTTAAAAAATTGTTCAAAAGAAATTGAGTTTAAATAAATATAAATAAAAACTTGAATACCCATTAAGAATGAATAAAACAAAACACCTTCAGCATAAAATATCCCAATGAGGGTTGACATACCGTAAAATCCAACCAACTAACCAACCAAATATATAAAACTTAGTGTTTATTTGTGAAAGAATTTGAGTCCAATCGAATTAAACACCAAAAATTGAAGCGGGTTATTAGAAAGGGTAATTTTCAGTCCAGCAAAATTCAAAGTGGAGAAGTTCCAACGTGTAGTTTATGTAGAAGAGTATGTCTCTCCAGGACTAGTCTGGTGAGTCATCTGAGAAAACACAAGGATACAGTGTCAAATGCTACTGGCACTCAACTATGAAAAAAAAACATAAAACAAAAAAACAGGAAATGGTCTTACTCAAGCACGAGTTGACAGCCAATATGTGTGTGCATATATATGTATATATATATGTATATATATATATATATATATATATGTATGTATATATATATATATGTATATATATATATGTATATATGTATGTATATATATATGTATGTATATATATATGTATATATATTTTATATACATATATGTATATATATATAATATGTATGCATGTATTTATTTATGTGTGTGTGTGTTAGGGTAGCATGGACATCGAATTAATGTGCCTGGTTGTAAATTATGAGTTACTACGCTCTGCTACCAATTGTCAAAAGGCAGTTGAATGGCAATCACTCTAATGGTGGCGATCATCGTATATGTAGTCTGATGCCAACTAACTTTCTTCCTCTTTTGCTAAAGAGTTCCTTCTACTGAAACAGTCCAAGAGAGATAACTCATAATCTACACTGGTTACTGATAGTTTCTCACCTATGGGATCTTCAGATATATAACCAACGATCACCTTTTAAGCCTTTTTTTATTTTCCTGTTAAATTGTATTTATATTGTTTATGACTGAATAACTTACTTTCTTACTGATTGTAGTTATTATAGAGGTTTTTTTTAACAAAATTTATGTCATAAGAAAGGAATAAAGACCTGACAAGTATTGTGTTAAAAAGGGGTTTATTCCTTGGAGTGAAGGGTTTGCTAAAACATAATGCTTTTAGCAGTGTTTAAGTCACATACATATATATATATATAGAGTAACAAGTAATGAACACTTATTTTTGTTGAGTTCTTTTAGGGTGAAGAATTCTGTTGTAGGGACCTTTCGGTGTTAGTTCTGCTGCTATGTTCATTCACCCAAAGTTAGGGGGTAGTCTGTGGTCGTTGTAGTAGTCAGTGGTGGTGGCTGCTAAGGATTTTGGCCGTGTAGTTTATCTGACAACTGATACTGTGCTCCCAGGAGGGACTTCTTTTCTCCCCGACCACTGTTGCTGTTCTGAATATTTCTAGGGTCTTCGCACCCACCCTTCCAGTCCATTACTTCCAGTCCAAGTCAAGGGAAGGTAACCCATATTTTTCATTTTTTTTTTTTTTTTAATTAAGTCATACTTACCTTTTTTTACTGCAATGGTTTGTACTTAAATTTTAACATGTTCCAACATGGATCCTGTTATGTATTAGAAATACATTAATGAGAAGATTGCGAGTGGTTGTAATAATAGTTTATTATTACAATAAATACAAATAACAAAAATGGCTCCCAGCCGGCAAGGTAAAAAGTCTCTGAGCGTAAAAGAAGGATTGGTAAAGATTACTTATCTTCTGAATAGTGTAGCACGTGTGTTTACATCCGAGAATACGAAACAACGTTCGTGGTTGGAGATCACCTCACATCATATACTGAGCTAATCTACTGTTGTTCTTTTATATGTATTCATTTGCATACGTGAGGGATTATCCGGTTACTTCCCTTTACAACAGATCCTTTAAGCAGTATTCTAAAATTTGCTTTTTAAAAATGTATTCGGTCATGAAAACATAATTTTAATTTTGTGTTGCTTTTTTTTTTTCTTTTTCTTTTTTTTTTTTTTTTACAGAAGGTACAAAAGACGAGAAAAACATGATATGAGTTCACCAGAAGAGAGCAGTTTGGTAAGTAATTCAAAATGTTTACCATAGAAAGTGGAGTTTTCACTCCGATCAGAAAAAAATGTTTCAATGCAAATTGTATGAATGATTTATTTAAAAATCCTACCTTTTGTCCTTGGGAGAAATAAAATTATGAATCAGATATAAAATACACCCACGAAACTATCTACAAAAATTCACCTGTAAAGAAAACTTGAGTACAAACTTTTGTCTCATACTCTAACAATTAGTTTAAAAACAAAACTATTCCCTTACAAAAAAAGGTTTTGGCATTAAATAACCCACAGAATTGATATGCCATTAAACAAACAAACCAAACCAAACCAAACCAAACCAAACTTTGCAAATTTGTAAAAGAAAAAAATCAAAATAATTGTTACTTTTCAATAATGCAAAAATTAATATGATTTATAAATAATCACTTTAATCTATTAGAGAAAACACTGTATTGGATGAATCATACATTTGAGGAAGGTTAAAAAAACACATTGGTTGAAATTTGGAGATAAAAAAAACAAGGATGTAAATACTAGTTCAAATAAATCATGGAGCCACCACCATTGAGAGTGTCAGGAGTTAAGAGCTGAAACACTTGCCTAAAGAGGATCTCTCCTTTAAAGACCTCCTGCTGTTAAGCTCTCCCTGATGGATGAAGTTTTTATGTTGATCACACACATGCACGCACACATATTTATATATTTATATACACATATATCTCTATCTATCTCTCCCTCTTTCTCTCCTCCTCTCTCTCTCTCTCTCTATATATATATATATATATATATATATATATATATGTGTGTGTGGTGTGTGTGTGTGTTAAAAGGGAAAATAAATAAAGGAAAGAAAATGTTTAATGGATAAAACAGATATACTAACACGTGTTTCGGCCAGGAGTTTGTTCATGTATACATGTATTTTATTTATTATTATTTTAAATATAAAATAAAATAATAATAGAAAATTATAAAATCTTTAAGCATACAAAGAATAACGGCCTTCATCAAAGTAAAATGTTTGATATTTGAAGTTAAAGTAGTCAATATACAGAGAATTTTGAAGTGTTCAAAAAAAATGAAGTGTTCAAAAAAAATGGTCGGATTCATTTCCATTTTCAACTTACACATATATATTTATATATATGCACACAGATACACATATGTAGTTGTGTGTATATATATATATATATATATATATCTTTATATGTATATATATGTGTGTGTGCGTATGTGTGTGTGTGTGCGTATGTGTGTGTGCATGCGTGCACGTTTTTTTTATAATCTGATTGATTTAATATATTTGTTTTCATCTAGAATGTGCAATGTACATTTGAAACTTTTTACCATTATTTTTATTTTATCAAATATTAATTAATAAAACCTTCACACTAACTGCATATCACTTCAACTCGTGCCAACTACTTAAACTTTACACATTCAATTCTTAATCTTATTGACAATTTTTACAGCTGTTAATAAATATAACAGTAAAAAGAAAAGGTAAACATATTACTTTGTCCCCACCACAAATACACACACCCATCGGCTCAATATTTAAGATTGTGCTTATTGTTTGTTTTTTTTAAGATGGTTTTATCAGTTTAAACCTTTCCTATATTCACAGATAAGGTTTTTAAAAAAGAATAGATTTTATTAAGGAAGAAAAATCTCTGTTTAAAATGTCAATCTAAGCTTTAAATCAAAACAAAAGATTTTATATATTTGTTATATGAGGTGTGTTCAAAAAGTATTGTGACTGAATCTTAAGATTTTCTAAATGACTCATTGTTTCACTTGAATCTCTAATGAATTCAATTGCTTTGTGATTTATTTATGCTTTCAAAGTTGATCATCATATTCTTATCTTAACTCTTCCATCTATTAAAAACTTTCCAACAAGTTATAATGAGGGTTTTTAAAGTAAAACTCCTGTTTATGAGATATCTATACTTACCTGTATAAGTAAGTAAAGTCGTCGGGGAGGCTTAAAGTCGGTATCAGCCAGTCAGCGAGGGAGTCTATCCCCTTTTCAATAGCGCTAGACCAAGGAGATTATTTTGGCGTCTGAGGTGGAGCGCCATACCTACCATCAGCTCCTTACTTTACCGCACAGATCCCTGTGCTGCTCATACGCTGAGTTGGCAAGGACCTGTATCGAACTAGGAACCTTGTGGTTTCTAGCCGAACGCTCTACCGACTGAGCTAACCCGGCCTTGCAATTTTAACCCGATTTAGTTTACCGGCTGAGGAATATTTTTTCTTTCAGTTACCTCCCTTGTTCAAGGCCCATTCTTCATTAAATTCCAGAAATAAGTAACTTTTTAAATTTTAATGAAGATTTAAAATTTTGATGAAGATGTTTATACAACTGAGCAACTTATATAATAATGGTTTTAAGATATCTAGGCATCATCTAGATGAGTCAGTGCAAATTCTCTGGATCAAGTATCCAATAGGCACCCCAACTGAGACCAATAAACAAAAGTTTTGCCTTTCACTGCAAACAGTTTGTGGTGAGAAGCAAAACTTTCCTTTTGCTTACATGACTCAGTTGGGGTGCTTATTGGATACTTGATCCAATTCTCTATAATTTTTGATCGGCAGTCTTGATACGTTTTATCTGCACTTTTTGGTGAAACACAGGATTGTGCAAGTGCAGCATCTTCCATACTCACTAGACATAAAGGTTCTGTGCAATGTTGCAATCCAACACATTAACCATTACACCACAGGGACTCCCTCCAAAATCAGTTTGTATTTTTGCGTGCATTAAGATATATTGGAACACAAATATGCATGAGTAGGATGTGACACAAGGTCAATTTCTTAAATGGAGTTCAACAAGTTTGAGTTCAGAGTTAACCTTCTACTAGACTGGTTACCATATCAAGGCTAAAGACCCCAGTTTGCCCTACTATTTACCCATAGCTGGAGGGAGAATAGCTGGATACCTAACTTTCCCAATGGTATAAATTCTATGTGAAATGCAAACAGCTTCATACAGGATTTAAATGCAAAGATGATTGATATAGGTTTTTGCCCCCCCACACACACACACCCACACATAGTTGTGTTTGTATGTAGGTATCTGCATGGAAATGTCACTTATGAGACTCCATATTTTAACATGTGGTGTAAAGAATAACATCAACACCTTTACGCATCCAGCCAAAAGGCTGTCTTCAACTAAACTTTATTGTTATCTGTACAACGTTTTGGCCAATGTGTCCTCCGACCTTCTTCAGGTATTTCTTGTTCAATCCTGGTCAAGGGCAACAGTAACGTAGAATAATAATTAACACAGCTTAACACCTGTACCCCAGCTATGGTTAGTGGAATGAGAACAGGATATCCCCATGGATTGAATAAAGGGTTGGGTTCAAAGTTCCATGATGGGTCCTGAGTTCGAAAAGAAGGTTCCCAAGTTCAAGAAGGCTCCAGAGTCCGACGAGAAATACCTGAAGAAGGCCAGAGGGCACATCGTCCGAAACATTGTACAGATGATAATAATAAAGATGAGGATGATAGTCCGAATAATACTGATTATTTTTAAAAGAAGGTTCCCAAGTTCAAGAAGGCTCCAGAGTCCGACAAGAAATACCTGAAGAAGGCCAGAGGGCACATCGTCCGAAACATTGTACAGATGATAATAATAAAGATGAGGATAATAGTCCGAATAATACTGATTATTTTTATTATCAACACGTCATCACAGCATTCCAATATGAGAGTTGTGACGTTACAATATTCCTGGTCTTGTAAGCTAACCTTGAATAATGACTACTGCGATTTTACCTTGTATAACACAAAGTTTAGTTTAGTTTAGTAAATATCAGTGAACAAATGAAGTTGTCAAGAATGTTTTGATATGACAAAAAATATCAGAATCTGTTTGTAATTTTTAAGATATTTCTTTTTTATCTTTTTCTTTTATTGTAGAATGATGCTTATGATCGTGACGAGACGTGGGCAAATCAGCCTGAAATGCTACAAAGGACACGAGAAAAGATGCACAAACTGTTAGACGATGCTTTCCAGCTAATAGCAAAGCATGAAAGGTAAACAAGATGTGTTTTTTTTTCTTTATAGGCAAAATAATCCCTTCAATTCAAGGTGAAAATGAAAATAGAATCTATATAAGAAGCATACATAGAACCCCCCACAAACACATACATATATATATATACGCGAGGATTGAAGAAAATAACGTAGCGTTCAACCGTTATTATGCAGCCATTATAATAGAAAAGTTGCAGAAATACACACAACCTATCAAATATTGGATATATTCTGCCAAAATAATAACTCAATGCCTGAAGAAGACAACAGATCAGAAACACGTGTCGCATATGTAAGATAAAAAGAATTTTAAAAATTCTTCTGAGAACATAATACATTTTGCGGACCTTCTTCTTTTTTATAAAATATCAAATTTTCTCCAGTTGGAACCAGAACAACATTTTATATATATATATATATATATATATATATATATATATTTGTACATATATATATATGTATATATAGCTATAAATATAGATAAATAGATTAGTGATGACAGAAACTTATTATTGAAACAATTTAGAAACCGAACATAGTTTTAATTTTTTAGATTCTAAAATGTTAGTATTATATAAATAATAAACAACATAGAAAGTTTGTTGATTCTAGCATTATTTCTGATCATAATAGAATCAAATGAAGTCACATTTTTTTTTTCAACCTTTTTTCTTATTTAATTGAATTATTTCTAATTTGATACAATATCCCTTATTTAAATTAGTTTTTATTGATTATTTAATAAATTAGACTTAATTTCAATAGTTTTGATATGATTTCTAATTAAAATATTTTCTAAACTTGATTTTGATTACAAACCACAACAAAGATGTTATTTTATTCAATGCATATATTAAAAAAAAATAATAATAATAAAATTTTTAAATGGAAATTTTTTTAAATTTCTTAACTACACACAGATGTTATTTTTTAAACTAAACACTATTAACAATAATAGAATGCTATAAGTTTTTTTTATTTCATTTCTTTTTTTTTTTTAGAAAAAAAGTATCTTCTTCCATAACTCCTCTTGGTACTGGTTGTACACGAAGAAGTTCTATTGGGAAAAGAAGAACTCGGCGTCAAAGAACCAATCTTTTGGAAACACCAACAGTTCCTTGCCACAGGTATGTTAGATTCGATTTTTCTTTCTTCAGGTAAAAGTTTGTTTTATCAAATCCTCTGAATGTTTGTCACTGTTTCTTGAGATTAAAGTTATCTCCCTTACATACGATTCTCGTTTAATAAATTCAAGTGTATGAAATTAGCAAAAATGAATAAATCTTTCATGATAATCCTATTCAAACTTCATAACAAAAAATTGTTGTTACAAATTAACAAATTCCTTAATTCCTTATTGAAGATCTTGTTAAATTCATTAATCATTCATTTTTGGGTAATTTATGAGGAAGTGCGTCCCGGTCTCCTGCCTCAAAAATTGAAAAAATTGACTATCAAAATAACAACCCCAGCTCGTCGTAATTCTTGTTTATTTATCGTAATTTGTCGTAATTCTTGTTTAGATATGAAGATGGATATATAGTTTTGAATAGACTGAGATAGATAGATAGATAAACAAACAAAATAATATAGATAGATATGAACAAATGGAGATAGATAGATATTTTCGACAAGTAAATGTATTTGGGGGGGGGGTTGCATCTTTTTTGGTCGTAATTCTTGTTTATTTAAACTAAAACAAGACATTAAACAAACATGAATAAAAAAAAAAATCTTAGTATTTAAAGTAATATAGATAAATATGAACAAATTGAGATAGATAGATAGATAGATATGAAGATGGATAGTTTTGAATAGACTGAGCTGGGTCGTTATTTTAATAGTCACCGGGCAGCAATTTTTGAGGCAGGAGACCGGGACGCACTTCCTCATAAATTACCCATTTTTGTTAACACAAATCTACTTTTTGTTATAGAAAGAATAAATAAAATAAAACTAAATTGGTTGGATTTGGTAAAAACTTTTCACTTTTACCAAGTTATTTGTTCTGAGTATTATTATTATTTCAATCCTTTCGAGTTTTTCACACCCGCTTTATCCGGTTGTTCTCTGGAGGCTGAGTGACAGCAAGTCTTCTCAAGTCTCCAGAACTCTTCTGAGTATTCTAGCTGATCTCAATAGTGCTGTAGTCTGGATGGTCTCAATCCTTCCTCTGATTTCCAGTTCATCCAGACTCTTTTCTAGACCTTAGGGGATTGTTCCAAGGGCTCCAATTACAATTGGCACAACCCTCATTTTCATGTTCCACTGTTTTTTTAGTTCTCTGGCAAGGTCCAAGTATTTGTCTATCTTTTTGCTTTCTTTCACTTTCACTCGGTAATCGGCCGGGACGGCAAAATCCACGAGATGACAAGTTCTCTTCAATTTGTTAATCAACACTAGGTCTGGTCTCCTGGCTGGGATTAAGTGATATTTCTGTACCTCAAAGTTTTAGAGAATTTCATGCATCTTTATTATTATTATTATTATTATTATTATTATTATTATTATCATTATCATTATCATTATTATTATTATTATTATTAGCATAATGCCCTAAAATGACAGATTCATTTAGGTATAGATCTACATTTCTAGAATCAAAGTTTTGTTCCCTGATAATGATCTTTCTGGTTTGCACAAATTGTTGAAATCATCTAGAATACTCAGGAGAGTCCTGGAGACCTGAGGAGACTTGTCACTCAAACTTTAGTGAAAGACCATCAAAGCTAATGTTGGTGTGAAAAACTCATAATATTTACCAAACTCTGCAGCATTGAAACTCTGTAACCAAAAGTAAAATTGCAACACATGAGTAACTAAGAATAAAAAAAAAAAAAAATATATATATATATATATATTATATATATATATATATATATGGAGTGCACTTATTTTTTGGAGTGCAATATATTCATATAAGGATTTGGTTTAGCTCAATTGGTAGATCATCTACCTAGGAATGTTGAAATTTGTTGGGTGAATTATGGAGTATAAGTGGTTTTGGATGTTTTACATGTTTAAAGTAACTGGATATTCTCGGCTGCGTGTTCGTCGGGTTTTCTTTTAACCCCATCTCTTTTTGATGGTCACGCTGAAAAGAAAGCATTCAAAGAACAAGAAAGGAAAGAGACAAAGGCACAAGGTAGCTTTATGACTTAGGCTTTATTGACCGGGTCATAGTCGCCTGTGGCAAGGGGATATCCCCCTGGCTAGGAAGCGACTACACTCAGTTAAGGCCTCACTCGAAATGGCTGAGAGATTCTTTTGGAGGTCAGGGGACAGTGCAGAGGGTTCTTCCGGTGAAGGCCCCATGGGAGTTGGTTATTTTTTGTGTTTTTTTTATCCTAATTTTATTTTCGTTTTATTTTAATCCCCACATTAGCATCCAGCTTTGTTGCGAGCTGAGTATGTTGAAGTGAGCTAGTATGCTCTTGGTTTGAACAACAGCAACTAAGCACTACTAACTGGTGCCCAAAGCAGCTGGTATTTATGGAACTCAGGAATACTCCATTCATGTATTTGGGTGATTCCATTCCTTGAGTCCTGCCTTGTTTCTGTGATGTTTGATGCCACTTCCTCATCACTGGAATAATGTTTGCCTCTCTTACCCTCTTTTATGGGGGCGAAAAGAAGCAAACATTATTCCAGTGACAAGGAAGTGAAATCTGTAGTGAAGAAGTGGCTCAAAGAACAGTCAACAGAATTTTACAGGGCAGGGATACATGCTCTCATTCGAAGGTGGAACATTGCTATTGAGAGAAATGGTGACTATGTGGAGAAGTAGCGATTTGATTCACAGAGGACCAGCTTCATTTTGATGTATGATACATGTTCCTGTGTTGGTAATTATACCTGTTCTAAACAAAATGGCATTACTTTTTGGATCACCCTCATATATGAATATGAATATACATATATGCACCCTCTCACAGACACAAAAAATGATTGATTGATTGGAATTCAAATATTGATCTGTATATTCTCTGCTTGTTTTATAAAAGAAAAAGAAATAAGTTTGTTTTTTTTTTTTGTTTTTTTTTAAATTTTTATGTTTGAATAATTAAGAGTAAAAATTTCTCATTGCAGAAAATCCTCCCCCTCAGATTCGGCTCCTGAAGAAAAACTGGGTTAGTACATTTTCAAATGTTCCCTATGTATATCCAGAATATAGAAATTGATCACTGATTATGAGAGAATAAGAATTTTAGAGTTTCAATTTGAATTTTGTACTTTCATACATGACAATAGATTATTTCTTCTTTTCTTTTTTTTTTGTTGTTGTTTTGTTGCTGTTGGCAGCCTTCCATCTACGAGAGACGATGGAGTATTTTTTTTTTTTTTTGAGTAGTTTTTTTTTTTTTTTTTTTTTCTCTTTGAACTACATAGCCTGGGTGGGTTCATAA
>CM042141.1:145236524-145279024 GCA_023376005.1 Doryteuthis pealeii
TTTTCTTTTTCAGTTGAACTGTATCAGAACAGTCCACATTTCTTTTTGAATCAGGATCAAGACATGGAAGTGGTTGGCAGTAGCCCAAGGACAGAAACTGCGGATGAATCCCATCTAGAGGAGTCCAGGCGAGGATCAAGACGAAGGTAATTTTTGTTTTTGTTCTCTTTGCTTTCTGAATAAGAAATAAAAGTTTATATATGAACAATTTCCACATCAAATCATCCAGGCCATGTCACCCACCCACTTCAATTTTTCTGAAATTTTGTCCAGGTGTAGAGTATGTAAGACAATCCCCAATATTTCAAAAATTTGGCCGAGTTATAGGTATGTGAAAAATGGCGACTTTTTGTAATCTATTTTTGTCTGTAAAATGAGTTCTAGAGCTTCCCTACTCCTAAAATAGGTTTATAAAAAGTTTTTAGCCCAAGGAATCCAAAAATGCTATCAAAAAAGTCTAAAAGTTAACCAATTTTAAGTTATTAAGATTTCTAATTTTTCATAGCAATAGTTGGGGAAATCCCAATGTGGCACTGTGTTGCATAAGGCCAAATTCGAGTTGTAGGAGTAGTCGTTAGTAGTAGTAGTCGTCGTTAGTTCAGAAAACAACATACACAACTTGTATAGTCACAAAGGGGTTGTTTATTCCTTTCTAGGCTCATGGGTTCTTTTTCAGAGTGAAGGAGAGAGAGTAAGGTCAAATTATTCTATCGTATAAATCATGTTTGATACTACTATGCGAAACACCTTACGGGGAATCTGGGAAGCCCCGTCTGCCCTTACAAAGGTCCTGTCGAAAAAGAACGATTTTTCTCTTCTTCCGTTTCTCCCGGGTTGGGAGGGTCACCCACTTCCACTTCTGGTCAAAACCCGAACTTCCGTTTTATTTTTTAAATCTTGTTCCGTGGGTCATTCGTCAGTCAATTTCTGGTCCTCCGTTGAGTGTTACCCTTCCAAACTTAACCTTTTTTTATTTCTTTTCCTTGTCTTTCTCCAGAAATCCGATTACTGTTTTCTTTTCAATCCCCAAATTCCCCGTAGACCATAATAATTATGCCTACAACTGCATCAAAAATTTTCTATCATTATTTTTCATATATTCAACATATTTGTATGAGGACTTAAAATGTTAATTTTCTTAACAATCAGGTCGTCCTCTTTTTTGACAATTGGTATTACACAATCTTTACTTCTCCCATCAGACTCCAAAGGTTCAGCTCAGTAAATAAGTGTAGTCAGCAAAGTGGAAATCAACAGTGAGGGAATCTATCCCCTTTTCCCTAACGTTTGTGTCTGAGGTGGAGTGCCACACCTGTAATCAGCTCCCCACTTTACCGCACAGATCCAAGCTGTGCTAATCATGCACTGAGCTAGTAAAGAGCCCGGTATCAAACTGAGAACATTGTGTTTCTAGGCAGATTGTTCTACTGAGCTAAAGTACATATCAATAAAAAAAATCTCAATATCTGAGTCTATATCTATATATAATGGAGATTCAGCATCTAGCTGTCTGTAAACAAAACTATGTCAGTGCTTATGTTACACTACCATTAGGAATTAAGTAAGTTTATCAACGAGTATTTTAATTTGTAGTCAAAATCATTAATACATAGAATAGAATAAATCTTATTTATTAACCCTATCTCTATGAAAATCTGAGTTAAATTTGTCTCAAAACATCCTATGTTATTAGTGCATTTAAAATCCTGCAATGTGACTTATATATCACTGGTGGGAAGCGCGTGGTGTAACGGTTAAAGTCATGGGAAATGGACTCATCGCCCCGAGTTCAAATCCTGGACGTGGTAATTGCATTTCACTTAGCGCTAATACCCTTGGGAAAGGTATGAATCTTACTCTCCCTCCAGCTATGGGTAAATAGCAGGGCAGACTGGGTTCTTTAACCATGGCTAGGTAACCAGTCTAGGAGAAGGAAAACTCTGAATTCAAACCTGTTGAACTCCGCTTAATAAATTGACCTTGTGTCGTATCCTTCTTGTGTGGAGGAGTTGGTAAATATATATATATCACTAAGAAATAAAGGTTTACATAATATAGGCTGTGATTAATTTGCATACTGGTTTTAACAAAACCAGGTTTGATAGATAATTACTTGGTTTTATTGATCTCTAGTATTATTGTTTTATTCTCCAATGTATTAGAATCAATCCTATGAATAATTTTATAAAGAAACAAATTAGAATGTAATTAAAATAATCTTTTTATATGTGTTCTTAAATTTTATTAGTCTTTCTAATTTAAAATATTTCCTTACATTAAAACTTATATACTTACGCCTAACGGAGGGCGTACATTCTTACTAGTAAGTGTAATATTAATACAGTTGCCTGTTTTACGATTGTTTTCCTAAAGTCGAGATTTTTTTTGTTTTTAACACCTGCTTAATTATAGTTTTATTGATTTATTATTGAATTACCTGTGAATGTGTAAACACCTGGACCAAATCAGTTTATTGACTTTCACTTTATCAAATTTCCTCAGAATGTCTTTATTATTAAATGATAATTAAATGATATTAATTGCTACAAATTGTCCATCAGACAATTTTTATATATATATATACTAGAAAAAACGTGAGCTGTTGGGTCCCCCATTCAGCTCTGGGTAGATATTTGAGATTAGGGAAAAGTGAGTTTGCAAAGCGAATTAAATTTTTTTTTAAATGAATACGGCCAGACAAAACATTAAAATCATTTTGTAAGATTTCTAAGTGTTAGAAGTGGTTTCTAGGCTGATGTTCTACCGACTGAGCTAAAGTACATATCAATAAAAAACATCTCAATATCTGAGTCTATATCTATATATAATGGAGATTCAGCATCTAGCTGTCTGTAATCAAAACTATGTCACTGCTTATGTTACACTACCATTAGGAATTAAGTAAGTTTATCAATGAGTATTTTAATTTGTAGTCAAAATCATTAATACATAGAATAGAATAAATCTTATTTCTCATTGGGTACATAACAAAAGAGTTCTTATGTGATAGAGAGAGAGAGAGTGAGAGAGAGAGAAGAGAGAGAGAGAGTGGACCAACATAGAGACATCAGAGAGAGACAGACAGATAGTTGTTTACTCACTTATTCTCTTTCTATTCCGGCCATAATGTGATCGCCTAGTCTTGTTTCTCTTTACTTTGTATCTTTGTCGGTCTTCTAACTTGTTGCTTCTTTCTACTTGTCTGACCAGTCTTCTAACTAAGGGCATGCATTTAAGTCATGTAATAACTAATCAACAAGACTTATGGCTTTGATCAAAGACTTTATTTGCCTTTTCTAACTTTCTCTAGCCTTTTTAAGGCAACCAGTGTTACGTACCCCTTTCTTGTCGGGTACATAACAAGAGTTCTTATGGGATAGATAGATAGATAGATAGATAGATAGAGAGAGAGAGAGAGAGAGAGAGGCATCAGAGAGAGAGATAGACAAATACATAACTTACTTGGTTGTTCTTTTCGTCTAGTCGCCATGTTGGATCTTTACTTCTTCTCTTTCTATTCCGGCCATGATATGATCGCCTAGTCTGGTTTCTCTTTACTTTGTATCTTTGTCGGTCTTCTAACTTGTTGCTTCTTTCTACTTGTCTGGTCAGTCTTCTAACTAAGGGCATGCGTTTAAGTCATGTAATAACTAATCAACAAGACTTATGGCTTTGATCAAAGACTTTATTTGCCCGTTTCTAACTCATCGCGTGGAGTCATAGCCGAAGTAGGACACGTCTGTCCCAGCTGTGGTCTGGCTGCAAAACTGACTAACTAACTAAATCTCATGTGACTTGCAATATTCTCGCCTCTGAGGTCAGTCGGGCCAGTAACTGTCACTGGTATTTTTCCATTCCCTCAGAGCTCTCGCTACAGGGCTTGTGAAAAACCCTATGCCACCATACAATTATGCAACATAAGAAAGGGAATGTTTGACCTAATTTAAGATACAGGTTGCTACTTATGAAATTTAACATAGAAATACATTTCAAATTCTCCCATCTCTCTCTCTCTACACTCCCTGAGAAAGTTACCATATATAACAAGGGGGTAATCAAGATATACATAGAGGGGAAGAAAGTGATAGGCAGAATGTAAGGTAAGAGATTGGTCAGTTTTTGACTTAATTGCAAATTACAACTAATTAAAACCAGTTAAAATGGAATTTTTTTCAAATATAACGCAATCCTAAAAGTAAGGAATAATTTAGTATAATTTTTGTGTCATTAAACTAAACAGTAAAAAAGTCTTTAGGAGACAGATGTTGATTTGCTCAGCTTTAGTATAATAAAAGATATATATATTTACCAATCCTTCCAGGGTGCAACACATAGTCAACTTTTAAGTGGTGTTTAGTAAAAAATAAAATCTGTGGAGTGGCCTATTGTCAGTATCAGCCAAACAGTGAGGGAGTCTATCCCCTTTTGCTAGCAATAGACCAGCGAAATTGTTTTTGCTGACGTTGAGTGCTGCACCTGCCGTCAGCTTCCAGGTGCTTTAAAAAATTGTTCAAAAGAAATTGAGTTTAAATAAATATAAATAAAAACTTGAATACCCATTAAGAATGAATAAAACAAAACATCTTCAGCATAAAATATCCCAATGAGGGTTGACATGCCGTAAAATCCAACCAACTAATCAGCCAACCAACCAAATATATGAAACTTAGAGTTTGTTTGTGAAAGAATTTGAGTCCAATCGAATTAAACACCAAAAATTGAAGTGGGTTATATAGGGCCGGGTAAGCTCAGTCGGTAGAGCGTTCGGCTAGAAACCACAAGGTTCCTAGTTCGATACCGGTCCTCGCCAACTCAGCGTATGAGTAGCACAGGGATATGTGCGGTAAAGTAAGGAGCTGATGGTAGGTGTGGCGCTCCACCTCAGATGCTAAAACAATCTCCTTGGTCTAGTGCTATTGAAAAGGGGATAGACTCCCTCGCTGACTGGCTGATACCGACTTTAGGCCTCCCTGACGACTATTAGAAAGTTACCTTAGAAAGTAATTTTCAGTCCAGCAACATTCAAAGTGGAGAAGTTCCAACGTGTAGTTTATGTAGAAGAGTATGTCTCTCCAGGACTGTTCTGGTGAGTCATCTGACAAAACACAAGGATACAGTGACAAATGCTACTGGCACTCAACTATGAAAAAAAAAACATAAAACAAAAAAACAGGAAATGGTCTTACTCAAGCACAAGTTGACAGCCAACATGTGTGTGCATATATATATATATATATATATATATATATATAATATGTATGTATGTATGCATGTATTTATTTATGTGTGTGTGTGTGTGTGTTTGTTAGGGTAGCATGGACATTGAGTTAATGCGCCTGATTGTAGATTATGAGTTACTACGCTCTGCTACCAATTGTCAAAAGGCAGTTGAAGAGCTGATTGCCCTTCAACTCTAATGGTGGCGATCATCGTATATGTAGTCTGATGCCAACTAACTTTCTTCCTCTTTTGCTAAAGAGTTCCTTCTACTGAAACAGTCCAAGAGAGATAACTCATAATCTACTCTGGTTACTGACAGTTTCACACCTATGGGATCTTCAGATATATAACCAACGATCACCTTTTAAGCCTTTTTTTATTTTCCTGTTAAATTGTATTTATATTGTTTATGACTGAATAACTTACTTTCTTACTGATTGTAGTTATTATAGAGTTTTTTTTAACAAAAATTATCTCATAAGAAAGGAATAAAGACCTGACAAGTATTGTGTTAAAAAGGGGTTTATTCCTTGGAGTGAAGGGTTTGCTAAAACATAATGCTTTTAGCGGTGTTTAAGTCACATACATATATATATATAGAGTAACAAGTAATGAACACTTATTTTTGTTGAGTTCTTTTAGGGTGAAGAATTCTGTTGTAGGGACCTTTCAGTGTTAGTTCTGCTGCTATGTTCATTCACCCAAAGTTAGGGGGTAGTCTGTGGTCGATGTAGTAGTCGGTGGTGGTGGCTGCTAAGGATTTTGGCCATGTAGTTTATCTGACAACTGATACTGTGCTCCCAGGAGGGACTTCTTTTCTCCCCGACCACTGTTGCTGTTCTGAATATTTCTAGGGTCTTCGCCCCCACCCTTCCAGTCCATTACTTCCAGTCCCAAGTCAAGGGAAGGTAACCCATATTTTTCATTTTTTTTTTTTTTTTAATTAAGTCATACTTACCTTTTTTTACTGCAATGGTTTGTACTTAAATTTTAACAGGTTCCAACATGGATCCTGTTATGTATTAGAAATACATTAATGAGAAGATTGCGAGTGGTTGTAATAATAGTTTATTATTACAATAAATACAAATAACAAAAATGGCTCCCAGCCGGCAAGGTAAAAAGTCTCTGAGCGTAAAAGAAGGATTGGTAAAGATTACTTATCTTCTGAAGAGTGTAGCACGTGTGTTTACATCCGAGAATACGAAACAACGTTCGTGGTTGGAGATCACCTCACATCACATACTGAGCTAATCTACTGTTGTTCTTTTATACGTATTCATTTGCATACGTGAGGGATTATCCGGTTACTTCCCTTTACAACAGATCCTTTAAGCAGTATTCTAAAATTTGCTTTTTAAAAATGTATTCGGTCATGAAAACATCATTTTAATTTTGTGTTGCTTTTTTTTTTTCTTTTTCTTTTTTTTCTTTTTTTTACAGAAGGTACAAAAGACGAGAAAAACATGATATGAGTTCACCAGAAGAGAGCAGTTTGGTAAGTAATTCAAAATGTTTACCATAGAAAGTGGAGTTTTCACTCCGATCAGAAAAAAATGTTTCAATGCAAATTGTATGAATGATTTATTTAAAAATCCTACCATGGATGACCTTTTGTCCTTGGGAGAAATAAAATTATGAATCAGATATAAAAATACACCCACAAAACTATCTACAAAAATTCACCTGTAAAGAAAACTTGAGTACAAACTTTTGTCTCACACTCTAACAATTAGTTTAAAAACAAAACTATTCCCTTACAAACCATATAATAAAGAAAAAAAGTTTTGGCATTAAATAACCCACAGAATTGATATGCCATGAAACAAACAAGCCAAACCAAACCAAACCAAACTTTGCAAATTTGTAAAAGAAAAAAATCAAAATAATTGTTACTTTTCAGTAATGCAAAAAGTAATATGATTTATAAATAATCACTTTAATCTATTAGAAAAAACACTGTACTGGATGAATCATATATTTGAGGAAGGTTAAAAAACACATTGGTTGAAATTTAGAGATAAAAAAAACAAGGATGTAAATACTAGTACAAATAAATCATGGAGCCACCACCCTTGAGAGTGTCAGGAGTTAAGGGCTGAAACACTTGCCTAAAGAGGATCTCTCCTTTAAAGACCTCCTGCTGTTAAGCTCTTTCCTGATGGATGAAATTTTTATGTTGATCACACATATGCACAGACACATATTTATATATTTATATACACATATATCTCTATCTATCTCTCCCTCTTTCTCTCTCTCCCTCTCTCTCTCTCTCTCTCTCTCTCTCTCTCTATATATATATATATATATATATATATATATATACATATATGTGTGTGTGTGTGTGTTGAAAGGGGAAATAAATAAAGGAAAGAAAATGTTGAATGGATAAAATAGATTTACTAACACGTGTTTCGGCCAGGAGTTCGTTCATGTACACATGTATTCTATTTATTATTATTTTAAATATAAAATAAAATAATAATAGAAAATTATAAAATCTTTAAGCATACAAAGAATAATGGCCTTCATCAGAGTAAAATGTTTGATATTTGAAGTTAAAGTAGTCAATATACAGAGAATTTTGAAGTGTTCAAAAAAAATGTATCCATTCAACACATTCTTTCCTTTATTTATTTTTCCTTTCAACATATGGTCGGATTCATTTCCATTTTCAACTTACATATATATATTTATATATATGCACACAGATACACATATGTAGTTGTGTGTATATATATATATATATATATATATCTTTATATGTACTAGCAAATATATGCACCCTCCGGGTGCAAGTATTTAAGTTTTAATGTAATAAAATATTGTATTAAATTAGAAAGGCTAATGAAACTAAATAAGAATACAGATAAAAAGATTTGAAACAGAGGGAGTATAGTAAAAGATTTGAAACAGAGGGAGTATAATAAAAAATGGAACAACTGAAACTTACCCTTCCATCACTCTCGTCTTTCATTGTTATTTATTCTAATTTAAGTATTTAGTTAAAATAGGAAGTAAAGAATAAAATGACAGTTATTTTATCTTGTTAATGGATTTCATTTACGATTCATTCAAGAGATTTTTGCTTATATTCATTAAAATAAAACCAAACAGTTATAAATCAATAATACTAAGCACATATTTATTAAATTCGATTTTTTAATATTAATATGCAAATTAGCCTTCCCGTTCACACTGTAAACCGCTATTTGTTGTATATATAAATATAATTGCATGTTGTCTGTATGTAGACATAGTTAACAGTATTAATAATGTAAGACAATTTTATTAATAATTGAGGTTTAGATAAAAATAAAATCATGGAGAATGTGATGTCAATAACTAAGAGAATTGTGACTTGAGTAGGAATATAGTTTCGGTTACAGACAGAAAAACACACAATCTCCATTATAATAAGATATATATATGTGTGTGTGCATATGTGTGTTTGCGTATGTGTGTGTGCATGCGTACACGTTTTTTTTACAATCTGATTGATTTAATATATTTGTTTTCATCTAGAATGTGCAATGTACATTTGAAACTTTTTACCATTATTTTTATTTATCAAATATTAATTAATAAAACCTTCACACTAACTGCATATCATTTCAACTCGTGCCAACTACTTAAACTTTACACATTCAATTCTTAATCTTATTGACAATTTTTACAGCTGTTAATAAATATAACAGTAAAAAGAAAAGGTAAACATATTACTTTGTCCCCACCACAAATACACACACCCATCGGCTCAATATTTAAGATTGTGCTTATTGTTTTTTTTAAGATGGTTTTATCAGTTTAAACCTTTCCTATATTCACAGATAAGGTTTTTAAAAAAGAATAGATTTTATTAAGGAAGAAAAATCTCTGTTTAAAATGTCAATCTAAGCTTTAAATCAAAACATAAGATTTTATATATTTGTTATATGAGGTGTGTTCAAAAAGTATTGCGACTGAATCTTAACATTTTCTAAATGAGTCATCGTTTCACTTGAATCTCTGATGAATTCAATTGCTTTGTGATTTATTTATGCTTTCAAAGTTGATCATCGTTTTCTTATCTTAACTCTTCCATCTATTAAAACTTTCCAATGAGTTACAATGAAGGTTTTTAAAGTAAAACTCCTGTTTATGAGATATCTATACTTACCTGTATAACTAATGCAATTTTAACCCGATTTAATTTACCATCCGAGGAATTTTTTTTTTCTTTCAATTACCTCCCTTGTCCAAGGCCCCTTTTTCATTAAATTCCAGAAATAAGTCACTTTTTAAATTTTAATGAAGATGTTTATACAACTGAGCAACTTATATAATAAGGGTTTTAAGATATCTAGGCATCATCTAGATGAGTCAGTGCCAATTCTCTGGATCAAGTATCCAATAAGCACCCCAACTGAGACCAGTAAGCAAAAGTTTTGCTTTTCACCTCAGAAGCAAAACTTTCCTTTTGCTTACATGACTCAGTTGGGGTGCTTATTGGATACTTGATCCAATTCTCTATACTTTTTGATCGGCAGTCTTGATACTTTTTATCTGCACTTTTTGGTGAAACACAGGATTGTGCAAGTGCAGCATCTTCCATACTCACTAGACCTAAAGGTTCTGTGCAATGTTGCAGTCCAACACATTAGCCATTACACCACAGGGACTCCCTCCAAAATCAGTTAGTATTTTTGCATGCATTAAGATATATTGGAACACAAACATGCATGAGTAGGATGTGACACAAGGTCAATTTCTTAAATGGAGTTCAACAAGTTTGAGTTCAGAGTTTACCTTCTACTAGACTGGTTACCATATCAAGGCTAAAGACCCCAGTTTGCCCTACTATTTACCCATAGCTGGAAGGAGAATAGCTGGATACCTAACTTTTCCAATGGTATTAGTTCTATGTGAAATGCAAACAGCTTCATACAGGATTTAAATGCAAAGATGATTGATATAGGTTTTTGCCCCCCCCCCACACACACACACATAGTTGTGTTTGTATGTAGGTATCTGCAGGGAAATGTCACTTATGAGACTCCATATTTTAACATGTGGTGTAAAGAATAACATCAACACCTTTCTGTCTTCAACTAAAAAGGCTGTCTTCAACTAAACTTTATTGTTATCTGTACAACGTTTTGGCCAATGTGTCCTCCGGCCTTCTTCAAGTATTTCTTGTTCAATCCTGGCCAAGGGCAACAGTAACGTAGAATAATAATTAACACAGCTTAACACCTGTACCCCAGCTATGGTTAGTGGAATGAGAACAGGATATCCCCATGGATTGAATAAAGGGTTGGGTTCAAAGTTCCATGATGGGTCCCGAGTTCGAAAAGAAGGTTCCCAAGTTCAAGAAGGCTCCAGAGTCTGACGAGAAATACCTGAAGAAGGCCAGAGGGCACATCGTTCGAAACATTGTACAGATGATAATAATAAAGATGAGGATGATAGTCCGAATAATACTGATTATTTTTATTATCAACACGTCATCACACCATTCCAACATGAGAGCTGTGACGTTACAATATTCCTGGTCTTGTATCAAAGTAAGCTAACCTTGAATAATGACTACTGCAATTTTACTTTGTGTGACACAAAGTTTAGTTTAGTTTAGTAAATATCAGTGAACAGATGAAGTTGTCAAGAATGTTTTGATATGACAAAAAATATCAGAATCTGTTTGTAATTTTTAAGATATTTCTTTTATCGTTTTCTTTTATTGTAGAATGATGCTTATGATCGTGACGAGACGTGGGCAAATCAGCCTGAAATGCTACAAAGGACACGAGAAAAGATGCACAAACTGTTAGACGATGCTTTCCAGCTAATAGCAAAGCATGAAAGGTAAACAAGATGTGTTTTTTTTTTCTTTATAGGCAAAATAATCCCTTTAATTCAAGGTGAAAATGAAAATAGAATCTATATAAGAAGCATACATAGAACCCCCCACAAACACATACATATATATATACGCGAGGATTGAAGAAAATAACGTAGCGTTCAACTGTTATTACGCAGCCATTATAATAGAAAAGTTGCAGAAATACACACAACCTATCAAATATCGGACATATTCTGCCAAAATAATAACTCAATGCCTGAAGAAGACAACAGATCAGGAACACGTGTCGCATATGTAAGATAAAAAGAATTTTAAAAAATTTTCTGAGAACATAATACATTTTGCGGACCTTCTTCTTTTTTATAAAATATTAAATTTTCTCCCGTTGGAACCAGAACAACATTTTATATATATATATATATATATATATATATATATATATATATATATATATTTGTACATATATATATATGTATATATAGCTATAGATATAGATAAATAGATTAGTGATGACAGAAACTTATTATTGAAACAATTTAGAAACCGAACATAGTTTTAATTTTTTAGATTCTAAAATGTTAGTATTATATAAATAATAAACAACATAGAAAGTTTGTTGATTCTAGCATTATTTCTGATCATAATAGAATCAAATGAAGTCACATTTTTTTTTCAACCTTTTTTCTTATTTAATTGAATTATTTCTAATTAGATACAATATCCCTTATTTAAATTAGTTTTTATTGATTATTTAATAAATTAGACTTAATTTCAATAGTTTTGATATGATTTCTAATTAAAATATTTTCTAAACTTGATTTTGATCACAAACCACAACAAAGATGTTATTTTATTCAATGCATATATTTTAAAAAAATAATAATAATAACATTTTTAAATGGAAATTTAAAAAAATTTCTTAACTACACACAGATGTTATTTTTGAATTTGTTTTTAAAAATTCTTAATTCTTATAAAAATTTAAAAAAATGTTTTTAAATTTTTGCATAGACATCCTTTAAAAAATTTAAAAAAAATATTTATATCACTACATTTTGAAACTAAACACTATTAACAATAATAGAATGCTATGAGTTTTTTTATTTCTTTTTTTTTTAGAAAAAAAGTATCTTCTTCCATAACACCTCTTGGTACTGGTTGTACACGAAGAAGTTCTATTGGGAAAAGAAGAACTCGGCGTCAAAGAACCAATCTTTTGGAAACACCAACAGTTCCTTGCCACAGGTATGTTAGATTTGATTTTTCTTTATTCAGGTAAAAGTTTTTTTTTTTCAAATCCTCTGAATGTTTGTCACTGTTTCTTGAGATTAAAGTTATCTCCCTTACATACGATTCTCGTTTAATAAATTCAAGTGTATGAAATTAGCCAAAATGAATAAATCTTTCATAATAATCCTATTCAAACTTCATAACAAACAATTGTTGTTACAAATTAACAAATCCCTTAATTCATTATTGAAGATCTTGTTAAATTCATTAATCATTCATTTTTGGGTAATTTATGAGGAAGTGCGTCCCGGTCTCCTGCCTCAAAATTCTTGTCTATTTATCGTAGTTTGTCGTAATTCTTGTTTAGATATGAAGATGGATATATAGTTTTAAATAGACTGAGATAGATAGATAGATAGATAAACAAACAAAATAATATAGATAGATATGAACAAATGGAGATAGATAGATATTTTCGACAAGTAAATGTATTTGGGGGGGGGGCGCATCTTTTTTTGTCGTAATTCTTGTTTATTTAAACTAAAAACAAGACATTAAACAAACATGAATAAAAAAAAATCTTAGTATTTAAAGTAATATAGATAAATATGAACAAATTGAGATAGATAGATAGATAGATATGAAGATGGATAGTTTTGAATAGACTGAGCTAGGTCAATATATAGTCACCGGGCAGCAATTTTTGAGGCAGGAGACCGGGACGCACTTCCTCATAAATTACCCATTTTTGTTAACACAAATCTACTTTTTGTTATAGAAAGAATGAATAAAATAAAACTAAATTGGTTGGATTTGGTAAAAATTTTTCACTTTTACCAAGTTATTTGTTCTGAGTATTATTATTATTTCAATCCTTTCGAGTTTTTCACACCTGCTTTATCCGGTTGTTCCCTGGAGGCTGAGTGACAGCAAGTCTTCTCAAGTCTCCAGAACTCTTCTATTCTAGCCGATCTCAATAGTACTGTAGTCTGGATGGTGTCAATTCTTCCTCTGATTTCCAGTTCATCCAGACTCTTTTCCTGACCTTAGGGGATTGTTCCAAGGGCTCCAATTACAATTGGCACAACCCTCACTTTCATGTTCTACAGTTTTCTTAGTTCTCAGGCAAGGTCCAAGTATTTGTCTATCTTTTTGCTTTCTTTCACTTTCACTCGGTAATCGGACGGGACGGCAAAATCCACGAGATGACAAGTTCTCTTCAATTTGTTAATCAACACTAGGTCTGGTTTCCTGGCTGGGATTAAGTGATCTGTCTGCACCTCAAAGTTCCAGAGAATTTCATGCATCTTTATTATTATTATTATTATTATTATTATCATTATCATTATTATTATTATTATTATTATTATTATTATTATTATTAGCATAATGCCCATAAAAAATGACAGATTCATTTAGGTATAGATCTACATTTCTAGAATCAAAGTTTTGTTCCCTGATAATGATCTTTCTGGTTTGCACAAATTGTTGAAATCATCTAGAATACTCGGGAGAGTCCTGGAGACCTGAGGAGACTTGTCACTCAAACTTTAGTGAAAGACCATCAAAGCTAATGTTGGTGTGAAAAACTCATAATATTTACCAAACTCTGCAGCATTGAAACTCTGTAACCAAAAGTAAAATTGCAACACATGAGTAACCAAGAATAAAAATGTATATATATATATATATATATATATATATATATATATATATATATATATGGAGTGCACTTATTTTTGGAGTGCAATATATTCATATAAGGATTTGGTTTAGCTCAATTGGTAGATCATCTACCTAGGAATGTTGAAATTTGTTGGGTGAATTATGGGGTATAAGTGGTTTTGGGTGTTTTACATGTTTAAAGTAACTGGATATTCTCGGCTGCGTGTTCCTCGGGTTTTCTTTTAACCCCATATCTTTTTGATGATCACGCTGAAAAGAAAGCATTCAAAGAACAAGAAAGGAAAGAGACAAAGGCACAAGGTGGCTTTATGACTTAGGCTTGATTGACCGGGTCATAGTCGCCTGTGGCAAGGGGATATCCACCTGGCTAGGAAGTGACTACACTCAGTTAAGGCCTCACTCGAAATGGCTGAGAGATTCTTTTGGGGGATCGGGAGACAGTCCTTTTTGTCGGACATGTGCAGAGGGTTCTTCCGGTGAAGGCCCCATGAGAGTTTGTTATTTTTTGTGTTTTTTTTATTCTAATTTTATTTTCGTTTTATTTTAATCCCCACATTAGCATCCAGCTTTGTTGCGAGCTGGGTATGTTGAAGTGAGCTAGTATGCTGTTGGTTTGAACAACAGCAACTAAGCACTACTAACTGGTGCCCAAAACAGCTGGTATTTATGGAACTCAGGAATACTCCATTCAAGTATTTGGGTGATTCCATTCCTTGAGTCCTGCCTTGTTTCTGTGATGTTTGATGTCACTTCCTCGTCACTGGAATAATGTTTGCCTCTCTAACCCTCTTTTATGGGGGCAAAAAAAAGCAAACATTATTCCAGTGACAAGGAAGTGATATCTGTAGTGAAGAAGTGGCTCAAAGAACAGTCAACAGAACTTTACAGGGCAGGGATACATGCTCTCATTCGAAGGTGGAACATTGCTATTGAGAGAAACAGTGACTCTGTGGAAAAGTAGCGATTTGATCCACAGAGGACCAGCTGCATTTTGATGTGTGATACATGTTCCTGTGTTTGTAATTATACCTGTCCTAAACAAAATGGCATTACTTTTTGGCTTACCCTCATATATGAATATGAATATACGTATATGCACCTCCTCCCAGACACAAAAAATGATTGATTGGAATTCAAATATTGATCTGTATATTCTCTGCTTGTTTTATAAAAGAAAAAGAAATAAGTTTGTTTTTTTTTTTTTGTTTTTTTTTAATTTTTATGTTTGAATAATTAAGAGTAAAAATTTCTCATTGCAGAAAATCCTCCCCCTCAGATTCGGCTCCTGAAGAAAAACTGGGTTAGTACATTTTCAAATGTTCTCTATGTATATCCAGAATATAGAAATTGATCACTGATTATGAGAGAATAGGGATTTTAGAGTTTCAATTTGAATTTTGTACTTTCATACATGACAATAGATTATTTCTTCTTTTTTTTTTTTTTTTTGTTGTTTTGTTGTTGTTGGCAGCCTTCCATCTACAAGAGACGATGGAGTAGTTTTGGGGGGGTTTTTTGAGTAGTTTTTTTTTTAGTAGTTTTTTTTTTTTTTTTTTTTTTTTCTCTTTGAACTACATAGCCTGGGTGGGTTCATAAGGAGGATAAGCTGTTGCCCATGTAGCAAATCCCCCCCTCTCCAAACTGCCGCTGTGATCCAAAGGAAAGGTAAGGTACCAATGCAGTTTGGCAATGGTAGTGTCGCAGGAGTTGATGGGTGGCACTGGATTTCAATACTTCCATTAACCATCCAAATAAGAATAAGTCTGTCATTTCCTTTATTCTAATTTTTTGTTTGTTTTACACCTGGCAGGATCTGTGGACATACCACAGTATGATAATTTAATTATTACAATGTTTGCTATGTTTACTTAAAAACTAATGCTAAATAGTTCAATATGTAAAAAGTATAATAATCTTGACTAGAAGGAACTGTGGATATACCACAGTATGATAAAGTGATGTTATTTATATAAATTAATACTATATGTGTGCATACATGTCGCATTAAAATGAAAATGCTGAACAATCCTGTGGTAAACTTTTTTTTTTAAAAAAAAAATCCTGACAGCCCCACTTCCCATTCCCCAAATAATGGGTTCCAGCATGGAGATACATAAAATTTACATACAGAATCAGAAAGAACATACAATTCCACATAAGAATGCAAAGCTTCACCAAAATTACTCCAATAACGAAGAAATGGTGGAGAAACTACTAAATTTCTTGTTCTGAAACGGTCTGTGATTTGACATCCTTTTAAACAAAATCATGTCCACCTTTGTACCCCCAACTTTTAAATAAATGAATAATAACCAACTCAGCAAAACTAAAAATCATTATTTATTACTATTAAAAAGGTGGGAGGCTCTGTAGTGTAGTGGTTAACATGCTGGACTGCGAGGTAATCTGAACATTAGCTACATAAATGAGAGTAACCTCCCCTTGTTTATTTCACTTTGAGGAAACCATATGTTTTGGTTGGCCATTTTCATTTCACCGTAAATCTACACTGAAAATATGAATTTGTTCGAATCCATACAACTGCATGTTTTAACAAGAAAATATCATAAAATGTGTTCTTAATTGTGCTTGCGCATTATTTGAAATGAACTTAATTGTTATTAAGAACACATTTTATGATATTTTTGTGTTAAAACATGCAGTTGTATTGATTCGAACAAATTCATATTTTCAGTGTAGATTTACGGTGAAATAAAAATGGCCCACCAAAACATATGGCTTCCTCAAAGTGAAATAAACAAGGGGAGGCTTCTCTCCTTCATGTAGCTAATGTTCAGATTACCAACTGTGATATGGTAGTAAGCTTGTATACCAATACATATGTATTATGGCGAAAGACACAAAAGAGGGTTTGAGAGGTAAACATTATTCGAGTGATGAGGAAATAAAATCTGTAGTGAAGAAGTGGCTCAAAGAACAGTCAACAGAATTTTACGGAGCAGGGATATATGCTCTCATTCGAAGGTGAAACATTGCTATTCAGAGAAATGGTGTCTCTGTGGAGAAGTAGGGATGTGATCCACAGAGAACCAGCAGCATTTTGATGTATGATACATGTTCCTGTGTTGGTAAATATAAGTTATTGTTGGAGTGACCTGATGTCAGTATCAGCCAGACAGCGAGGGAGTCTTTCCTCTTTTCACTTTTGCTAGACCAAGGAGATTATTTTAGCATCTGAGGTGTAGTGCCACACCTACCATCAGCTCCTCATCTTTACCGCACAGATCCCTGTTCTACTCATACGCTGAGTTGGCGAGGGCCAGTATTGAACCAAGAACCTTGTGATTCCTAGCTGAACGCTCTACTGACTGAGCTAAACCAACTTGACTCACCCTTGTATGAAAATACTGCTAGTCTATTAATAATGGAGATTCGCTTCCGGTTTTTGTCTGTAACAAAAACTACGTCACTGCTTACGTCACATTACCCAAAATCATCATAACATAGAATAAATACACTTAAAATTTGAACATGCAACATTAGACAGTCCTCATTGTTTTGTAAAACAAGTTTTAATAAATACATGACTGGTATTATATATCTATATATAGTTTGTTTTATTTTAATACATATTTAAAGTTTATATTTCAAATTGTTTTATTTTTTAATCCTTTAATGAATTTGATGATTTTACTTACTTAGGATACAAACTTGCTGACATTGAATTTTTTACTCCCACCACTCAGGCAATATGTTTCAAAAATCTATTTTTGCGTTGCTTTTTATTTTGCTAGTATCTATAAAGAAAAAAAAACAACTTTTTGACTTATTTAGATGTTGTTTGTGCATGACTTAAATTTTTGAACAAACTGAAATTTGGCACATTAGATTTTCAGGTGGATTTTCTAATCTTTAGGACTTCAAATTGGTCATGGCACTGACGCTACTTTTCTGTTAACCTTTTGTTTATCTGTGACAAGTGTTGATATATCTACAAAAATAGATAAAAATGTACAAGGTATATCCAAAAAGTATCCAGCTTTTAATGTTGTCTAAAAAGTAGCCCAGAGGCACAAGTAGCTGTTATGTTTTTACATACAAATAAAATACGGAGCACTGAATGAAAATGCAAAACCAGGTTGTTGGAAATTAACAAGGTTTTATTTAACACCAAGTAGAGAAATGCTTCTACCTTAAAAGTGACTTAAGAGCTCAATGTGTGTGTGTGTGACCGACTAGCTTGTATACCAATACATATGTGACATGGCAGAAGACCTAGGGACTGCCTTCACATGCGACGTCTGTGGTCGAGAATGTTTTTCAAACATTGGACTTCACAGTCAAAGGAGGCGCTGTAACTTCAGGGGCATAAGAATTATATAGTCTTCCGAGATTGAAATGCCAATGAATGAATGAATGAGTTCTTCAAATGAATAGTAGTCAAAGAAGAAGTCTAATTTTTGCAGCTATCATAATTAAGGCAACAATGTTTATTAGTATTATTTGGATTATTCGGACTATTGTCCTCATCTTTATTGTTATCTGTACAACGTTTCAGCTGATGTGGCTTTCAGCCATCTATTCAGGTATTTCTTGTCAGACTCGGGAACCTTCTTGTCATAATTGGGAGCCATCACGGAACTTTGAACCCAAGCATGAAGAAGGCTGGAGGGCACATCGGCCAAAACGTTGTACAGATGACAATAAAGATGGGGACAATAGTCCGAATAATCCAAATAATACTAATTATCAACCTTCATCTCAAAAATACAGAGAAATAACAATGTTTACATTCTTGAAATATTTAAAATGGCTGAATATATCCTGGATAGACCTCATACATATTTTTGGAAATAAATAATATAGTAAATAAAATTTTCTCCTTTCTATCTGCTGAAAAGAACAGATACCACGCTTTAATCTAAGCAAGAAATAGAAAAATGTTTAGGAAAAAGGAATTTCTTATTTTTATTGTTCTGCATGAATCAACTTAGGACCGGTGGGAAAGTGGAAAGATGAAAGGGAGAGAAAAGAGTGAGTAATTATCATTCCTGCCCACACACATGGTGGTGGCGGGGGTGGAGGATGAAATAATAACCTGTTCAACAGGTTCTCTGACATAGCACAATGGTTAGCAAGATTAGCACCTTAAATCATTCACTTGAAAAACAATTCTATCATGGTTAGTAAGCTTACCTTACAGACCAATTAAGGTGTCCCATCATAGTGTAATGGTTAACAAGCTAGTCTCACAGATCCATAGCTAGTTTGATCCTTGCTGGATGCCCCATACTTGTGACCTTTGTGTCACATCCTACCCGTGAAGAACAGGTTGGATAAGTAAGGTGTCCTGTAGTGGTGTAATGGTTAGCAAGTTAGTCTTGCAGATCCATTAGTACTGAATAGCAAGTTCAATCCTTGCTGGATGTCCCATTCTTGCGACCTTGTGTCACATCCTACCCGTGAAGTATGGGTTGGATAAGTAAGGCGTCCTATCATGGGGTAATGGTTAGCAAGATAGTCTTGCAGATCCATAATTGCTGAATAGCGAGTTCAATCCTTGCTGGATGCCCCATACTTGTGACCTTGTGTCACATCCTAAGTTGAGTACATAGATGCCCCACAGACCAATTCACTATTGAAAATAGCTAGGACTACTTACTATGATGTGGCACATGGACAATTTTTAGGGCTGGTTTAGTTCAGTCGGTAGAGCGGCTGCCTAGGAACCACAAGGTTCCTGGTTCAATACCGGCCCTTGCATATAAGTAGCCCAGGGATCTGTGCAGTAAAATAAGGATCTGATCATAGGTGTGGTGCTCACCTCAGTCGCAAAAACAATCTCCTTGCTCTAGTACTAATAAAAAGGGGATAGTCTCCCTCACTGTCTAGCTGATACCGACTTTAGGCTACCCCAATGACTTTACTTCTTTTTTTTTTAAAGCTGGTTTGAATTTGTCTAACATTTGTATTCTTTTAGTTTTTTTCTATGATCCTATTTTTTTATATAAAAATAATATCAAGCTAATTGTTTGACACTATGTTAAGTAGACTGTATCAAGTACACTACAGTATTACTAAGCAGTATTGAATGGATGTATGTGGCATAATGGTTAGAATCATGGGAAATGGACTTGTCGACCAGAGTTCAAATCCTAGTCAAGGCTGTTTGCATTTCACATTGTGCTAATACCCATGGGAAAGGTATGAATCCATATATTCTCCCTCTTGCTATGGGTAAAATAGTAGGACAGACTGAGCTCTTTAACCCTGGATAGGTAACCAGTCTAGGAGAAGGGAAACTCTGATTTTGAAAAACCTAAGATCAGTCGTTGATTGGGTTTGTGGCATTCCTTGTGCACCAATTCTTTCCTATTGACTGTGCCAAAAAGTGCGGAATGGTCCAACACAAGCTTTCACCACTATAAACAAAACACTGTGTAGATTGTTCATTGGATGAACCCTCATGCATCGAAATCGACAAGAGAGTCCATTAGTGGCTGGATGTATTTACCCAACCCCTCCACATAGACACGATGTGACACAAGGTCAATTTTTTTAAGCAGAGTAAAACTGGTTTGAATTCAGATTTTTTCTTCTCCTACACCAGTTGCCTTACCAAGGCTAAATAACCAAGTCTGCCCTACTATTTACTCAACTTGGTGAAGAAGAGATGGATTCATGCTTTTCCCCTGCCCTGTTGGCTAGGACTTTAGAATACGCCGTCTGTACCTCTGTAGAGGGGTAAGACACCACCCCCCTAATGGAGACACCTGTTGGCCGTGGGTGGCGACCTGTGTTGCTTCAGGACAGAATCCTGGTGGATGAGCAGTCCATGACATGCAACACTCCACCTTGGCCCTTACTTAGGCTAGACAGGCAGTCAGGGAGGCCCCCTCCAATTAATGTTAAGCCCTAGCACCTATATGATTTCCCCAACTCTATTGCCCTTATGGCAAGCCCCAACCATATATCATGTATATGCTAGAAGGTGGTGGTTGAGGGTATTCATGTCTTGGGAATGATGTTAAACTCTATCTGATGGTGAGGTTCCAGTTCTGGAGGTCTGGGGAATGTGGAGCACCCCTTCATCACTATTGCTCCCTGGTTCACTCTGACCCGGAGTGGTAGCACCTGTTAGGGTCCCATGTATGGATTAAATAGAAAATTTGTTTACAAAAAAATTGGGTTCAAAAATTCTTTTTCCAAACTATCGCTACAAATCTTTCAAAACTTTGCCAGCATTAAATGACCCACCATGGTTTGATATGCTGTAAAACAAAACAAAAGAACATTAACCTCCTAGAAACTGTACTGAGATGTGCAACCAAACGAATACCCTCCATCAGGCATCTGCCATATTCTGAACATCTTGCTGCCCTGGGAATGGATTTGTTAAAACTCTGGCATCTGGCAACTGACCTGGTAAACGCTCTTAAAGTCATTAATCATCTTAACAACGGCAACCTTTAGCACCTTTTTGATCTCCATGTTTCTAACCCACGTGGGCATGCCTACAAAGTCAGAAAACAACATAGCTCACATGACTTTTGGAAACATTTTTTCACACTCAGAGTTGCCAAGGCAAGGAATAAGCTGCCTGTGTCCGTTGTGGGCTGCCGAAACAGTGCATCTTTCAAAACTTCCATGCTTCCTGCAGTCCGCCAACACTATACCTGATACTCCTATCCAAACACATATGCATGCACGTGCACACATACATTTCATTATTATTTCAAAACAAAACAAAACATGCCTTTTCCCAAGGGTATTACCACAATGTGAAACACAAACAGCCTGTCCATTATTTAACTTAGGTCACCAATCCCATTTTGTACAATGATTAACAATACAATAAACACCTACACAGCCTACTATTGGCCGATGGTTAACAAAATAGTTTTACTGGCTAAATTACTAGTGTGATGAGTTTGAGATTCACCCACAGATTAACCTTGTGCCAGACCAGTGAGGCTTTTGATTTAATGCGTCCTGGGACACACATATTTGCTTTGGATGAGTCCCCCGGGAAATTTATGGGTCCCAACTAAAGCCATCTAACTCCTACTTTGTAACCTATACTGTGTAATTAATTTCTAAAAAAACTATTGAAATGTATTTACAGTTAGCTTGAAATGGTGAGGAAGAAAAAAGAAAAACGCTTATTTAGCTGAGGTGATGACACTCATAAGAAATAAGAAATCAATTACACCATATAATCAGGATTTACATTTTTGTATTTCATCTTAGACAATTGGACAGTCTCATTTTAGTCAGAGGGTGTTGCAAGATGATAACGGTCAGAAGATTAAGGAACAAGAGTATTAATATATAGATTGTATTTTGTGTCACTTGAATGAATTTCCTTGTCTTTATTGTTTTTGGGTTTTTTATTGCTACATTTTTTTTACTGTACTCTTTGACCTTCCTCAAATGTTTATTGTCATTTACTAAACTTAGTTTGGCACAAGGTCAGAAGTATGGGAGTACCCAATGACTTAACTAACAATAGTCTTCTAGCCTCGGTCTAGATGTGATATTCTTAACAAGTGGCAAAAATTAGATTAATATCATTTTTATATTTTTTTAAATTAGCCCCCCCCCCAAAAAAAAAACAGGGGGTGTGAGTTAAAAATTCAATGTCAGAGGGTTTTTATTATAAGCAAAATCATCAAATTTATTAAAGGCGTAAAAAAATAAAACAATTTGAAATGGAAACTTAGTTCTATTCCCCTCAAATAAAATGTTGTGTACATCTATTAATTATTAATTAGATAATAATTTTGAATATTTTACACATAAATTTTACACAAAATCGTAGGTATTTATTTATTTGTAAACCTTTGAGGATGGGTTAGGATAAATAAATAAAGGAAAGAAAATGTTGAATGGATAAAAATGGTTTATCCATTTTTATCCATTCAACATTTTCTTTCCTTTATTTATTTATCCTTTCAACATATTGTCGGCTTCATTTGCACTTTTTAACTTACACACACACACGCGCACACATACACACTCATATATATATATATATATATATATATATATATATATATATATTATATATATATATATATATATATATATATATATCAGATATCAGTAATGCTACTACAGTAAAAACATAGCAGCATTTGAAGAATATCTATATATATATATATATATATATATATACTTAATTTGATATGCTTTGATATATATATTTGATGTGTATATAGATAATATTATATATAATATTATATATTAATGATAATGAAATTACTGTTAAAAAATAAAACTTCAATTAACAGATAACTAATAAAAACTACCAAGTCTACAACACAATTTCATTATTCAGAAAAGTCTTCTTATTACAAAGTAATTTTTTATATTAAAGTAATAATTAATTTAATGTTAATTTAATTTAATAATTTCGAAAGTAATGTCTAGTATCTTATTACAAAGTATAAAAGTCATTCACCCAACACACATTTCACAGAAAGATTCAATATGTTGAATTATATTTTGTTAACTCTTGTTATCTTTAGATTACAATAATTGTTAACCAATATGTTGTTATCTCTTTACTACAAACATTAAAATCTTTTTTCTCTGAATTTTTAGATAAGGCTTGATAATTAGTATTATTTGGACTATTGTCCTCATCTTCATTGTTATCTGTACAATACAGGTATTTCTTGTCAGACTCGGGAACCTTCTTGTCGTAATCGGGAGCCAACACAGAACTTTGAACCTAACCCTTCATTCAGTCCAAAGGGGTATCCTGTTCTCATTCCACTAACCATAGCTGGGGTACAGGTGTTAAGCTGTGTTAATTATTATTCTATGCCTGACTAGGATTGAACCTGCAGTCTAAAGATAACTGTCACTTAGAACTGTCTTAACCTAACTCCTTTATCCACTAGGCTATGTGTCTAATTGGACAATCCAGTGTGAATTTTGGGAACTTATAAACCTAATGTCTTGTTTTGCCTAGAATATCTACCTATTCACTTATGTATGATTTTTCTTTACCTAGACTCATATTGTTTTTGTTTTTTTTCGAATCTTAATTGCAAAAACTTTAATATTATCAAAACTAATTCATCTACAAACTTCAAACTCATACAACTGTGCATGTATTAACAAACCCTTGTATATCATGTGTAGCATAATTATTATGGTCTACGGGGAATTTGGGGATTGAAAAGAAAACGGTAATTGGATTTCTAGAGAAAGAGAAGAACAAAGAGATAAGAACAAAGAGAGGTTAAAGTTTGAAACAGTAAACACTCAACGGGAAAGTTAAAAATAAAACTGGAAGTTCTAGTTTCTGCGGAGTGACCCTCCCACCCCCAGGACGAGAAACAGAAGAAGAGAAAAAACGCCCTTTTTGGCTGAGCCTTCGTAAGGGACGGACAGGGCTACCTGAGTTCCCCCATGATGTGTTGCATATAGTAGTACTGAACATGATTTACGATAGAATAATTTGACCTTACCTTCTCTCTCTCTCTCTCCTTCTCTCTGAAAAAGAACCCACGAGCCTAGAAAGGAATAAACAACCCCTTTGTGACTCTACGACTTGCATATGTTGTTTCTGAACTAACAACGACTACTACTACTAAACGACTACTACTACAACCCAAAAGTTTGCATTATGCAACACATGATCTGTGTGTATAAACCTGTTGCATTTAATGAAAGCATTTCTCCTTTTTCTTTGTAAGTTATATCTACATATCTACTATACTGCAGTTTGAATGTTTTGTTTCACTTTTGTATATGTATACAAGGGTGTGACCAGTTAGCCTTACAAAGCCAAACTTTTCTTTCATACAAAACAACAAATAGCAGCAGGTGTAGAGAAGTCTACTCACTTCACTTGATGTGGCAAACAAAATTTTAATATAACTAATTCTTAGTTACTATTTTTATGTAGAACTGAAATATTGACAGCAACAATATAATCTATAGTGCAGCAAGGTTCATTTAAAACTCATTTGACAATTAAAATTTTTTTTCCTTATTTAAAGAAATTATTTGTTGTAAAGTAAAAAGGAAAGTCGTCGGGGCAGCCTAATGTCGGTATCAGTCAGACAGCGAGGTAGTCTATCCCTTTTTCAATAGCACTAGACCAAGGAGATTATGGACCATATTACCTTTAGGCACCCCTTTTTGATCTTGATAAAGAAAGGACATGTTTTTCATTTACACCGTCAATTGTTTGTTAGGGGTTAGGAGTTAGTTTTATAATTTTTAAAAATCTAAAAATCGTGTTAAAACAACCAGACATTGACGATGTAAATGAAAAACATGTCCTTTCTTTATCGAGATCAAAAAGGGGTGTCTAAAGGTCACATGGTCCAAGATTATTTGTGCGTTTGAGGTGGAGCGACACACCTACCATCAGCTCCTCATTTTACCGCACAGATCCCTGTGCTACTCATACACTGAGTTGGCAAGGGTCAGTATCGAACCAGGAACCTTGTGATTCCTAGCCAAACACTCTACCAACTGAGCTAAACCGGCCCTTTATTTGTTGTAAAAATCAATATATTACTATTTTATTATTTCCGTGTATGGTAGAAGAGAGAAAGAGAGAGAAGAGAAGGCTGTCCTGACGAGGACAATGCGGCATCGCTCTCTGTTCGTGTGTGGTGTAGTGATAAAAAATGAATGACAGACAAACAAACAAAGGTTAACAAACAAGTAGCTTGTTGCAGATCTTTGGTGATGTAATTTGTGGAGTGGACAAGCATTCTTCTTGAGCGAAAGATAGAGCCATAATGAAGGGTCAATATGTGGCACACAAGTATGTCAACATACACTTACACTAGACCCAGTTATGGCCTAAACTCGAATGGCTGAGATATTCTTTTGGGGGTCGGAAGTCGGTCCCTTTTCTCGCACATACACAGAGGGTTCTTCTGGTGAAGGCCCATGGGAGTTTGTTGTTTTTTTTATTCTAATTTTATTTTATTTTTATTTTAGTCCCCACAGATATGACCATGTAAGGGTCTGCACATGGTTATGTGGGAAGAGGACTAGAAGTAAGGGCTTAATAAAGGTTTTGTGTGTCGGTGTAAGGAGCTGTAAAGGGACCTGACCATTTATGATGATTTCTTACACTGCAGTAGGTAACATGCTGATCGAGTCGTGCAGTTGCATGTTTATGTGGTCAGTCCTATTGTGGAGAGTTATATCTGCAAATGAACCGTAAAATTAAGAATGGCCATGAATGTTAATTGGCAGTGCTGCTTGAGAGGTTTCATAAATGCTTGAGTTGAGGATACCCCATGTGTATTAGTTATCCCTCAGTGTGTTAGATGATGCTACTATGAGGAGAGAACATCACATGTTTTTTTTTTTTCTCCTTAACTACTTTCATTGTCCTGAAGAAGGTTTCCTTTATAAACCAAAATGTTCAAACATCGACACTACAACTAGTAAATTTCCATCCATTGTATTCAGAAAAAAAAATAATGTTCCATTCATTGATTTTTTTTTTCAGCATACAAGGTGTGTCAAAAAAGTACCAAGTTTAAAGCTGTATTTACCAAGTTAGTAATTAAGAATGAATAGAATTTTTTTTTTTTTTTCAGAATACAAGGTGTGTCAAAAAGTACAAAAAAAATTTTTGACACACCTTTTATGTGTGTGTGTGTGTGTGTATATATATATATATATATATATATATATATATATATTTAAGTTTAAATAATATCATACTTTATTTGGTGATCAGCTAATTAAACAAATTATTTTAAAAGGAAGCGAAAGAAGATAGAGAAACTTAAGGGCCCTTTCAACCGGTGCATTTTCAAAAGTTCTACAACCGGTAGATCGTTTAAAAGTCAAAGTGTAGAAATTGTGTAAAAGGGGAATAGGATAATATCAAGGTTGGAGCAACAAGAAGGGGGGGAAAAAAAAACCTTCACTTCACCCCAACTTCAGCAACAACATCCCCAGCAAATATTACTTGGGAATGTTTTAAACACCGTTGCCTACACAAGGTCAGGCAGTGAAGAAAAATTGCCACTGCCTCAAGGACAAGCAGATGGTGATTTGTCCTAGCCTTGTATAGTACAGATAATTGCTGATCACTATAGTTGATTCTGCAGCTATTTAAACTGCACAGGTGATCACCAATGGCCGAGTCCTGCACCTTCTTCCGCCTCCTTTTAAAATAATTTGTTTAATTAGCTGATCACCAAATAAAGTATGATATTATTTAAACTTGTATACAAATTTAGTTGTACCAAAAACTTGTTTATATATATATATATATATATATATATATATATATATATATATTGTTTGTCAAGTGATTAGTCAACCAGAACTACGTTTTATTTTCTACAGTCTCTTGTACCACCCAAAAATATTATAAGCCAGTGTAAATGTTTCTGCTGGATTGTTGTGGAATTTGATGCACTATTTGATATTGTGTCCTATTTTTGTGACATACTTAACCATACACATGTTATATACCTCTTTGCATATTGTGTGTGTGTGTGTATATATATATATATATATATATATATATATATATATATATATATATATAAGGGGCCGGGTTAGCTCAGTCGGTAGAGCGTTCGGCTAGAAAACACAAGGTTCCTAGTTCAATACCAGTCTTCGCCAACTCAGCGTATGAGTAGCACAGGGAGCTGACGGTAGGTGTGGCGCTCCACCTCAGACGCTAAAACAATCTCCTTGGTCTAGCGCAAGTGAAAAGGGGATAGACTCCCTCGCTGATTGGCTGATACCGACTTCAAGCTGCCCCGACAACTTTACTTTACTTTACTTATATATATATATATATATATATATATAGTGAGAGGAGAGAGGAGAGGCGAGGAGATGGTCTCTTGCTTGTTCTGATCGTTCTTACTTCATCTCTGGCTATCTTCATCTGGGCTGATTACTTCCTTCTTTTTGGCTGGGTGTCTGCTTTTCTCTTTGTTGAAATAATTAAGCAAGACTTATTTATTTTTCGTTTTCTTTATTAAAAACCCTCAGCCCAAAATGGTTTTCAACCGTGTGGTGAGAAGTTGGCATCTTAGAAGCAAAGGACTAAAATGATTTTAGTGAACTTATTAATAAAAGCATATCTGAAGCTCGCTAATTACCACAAATTTTAGCTCTCAACACAAAATTAAAAATATCAACTGAGTGAGAGTTCATAACTCGGAAAACTCATAAGTTGGGGCACTTGCAAGTCAAGGTACAACTAAAAAACATTAAAAAAAAAAAAAAAAAAAGTAGGATAAACAACTCTCAAAGTAGTTTTGACTAACAAGAAGAAAGGCCCTTTGGTTTGAATTCAAAGTTTTTCCTTCTCCTAGACTGGTTGCCATACCCATAGCTGGAGAATAGTTAGATTGATACCTGTATTTATTTTAAACTAATGACTTTTTACCAATCTTCATGCTATAAAGTTACCACTGATACTAAGTATTGTAAAAGTTGTTTTTCTTTCTTTCTTTTTTTTTTCAGATCGACTACACACCCCATTGTTCCTTCATAACCATTATTCTCCTTGCAATCGGCACCGAGTGAACTCTGCAATTCCTCCACCATGGAACGCAGCAGGAGATGAGGCCGCTAAAATTGCTGCTGAACATCAAGTAAGTATTTGATTGAAGATGATATCCCAGGAATGCCAATATTCTGGTCCCTATTGCTCTCTCTCTCTCTCTCTCTCTCTCTCTCTCTCTCTCTCTCTCTCTCCCAAAAGCAACTATTCAAATATAACATGACTAAAAAGATATTTGTAATCCTATGTGTGCTGGTGTCAAATACATTGTCACAACCAGGAATAATTGAAAAGCATACTCTGTATCCATCTGTGTAAAGTGTTTATGTGCTCTAGCAAATATCAGAGTGTTGCTCCCCAACTCTGTGGAAGATCAGTGTAGTATCTGTGCACTCTGTCTTACTTAGTATTTCCAAGTTAATTTTACCATGCTGTTAAAACAGCAGAACACTAGCTTAGTGTAGATATCCTTTGTCTTTTTACTATCAGTTTGGATGTTTGAATCAGAACAGAATTCCCTTGTTAATTTTTTTTTATATCTGTTTGTTTTAGTTTGACAAAATTATGGACAGAGAAACAAAAAAATAAACATATATTTCTCTCTCCATAATTCTGTCTCTGTGAGAAAGTATATTATAAAAGAGAGTTTTTAATAATATAGTTTCTCACTGAGACTGATTTTTTTTTTAAATAATTTTATCTTTAAAATTTTACACAGAACTTTGCTTTTCAAAAAAAAAATTAAATAATTCAATTTTTTTAAATAGTTTCTCAGAGACAGATTTTTTTTTAAATAATTTTATCTTTTAAACTTTTGTACAGAACTTTGCTTTTTAAAAAAAAAATTTTAAATAAAAGACACATTTTAAAAGAAAAATAATTTTATCTTTAAAAATTTATACAAAACTTGTCTTTGAAAAAAAAAAGAATTTAGATAATTCAATTTTTATTATATAGTTTCTCACAGAGATAGATTTTTAAAAAAATAATTTTATCTTTAAAATTTTATACAGAACTTTGCTTTGAAAAAAAAAAATTTAGATAATTCAATTTGTATTAAATAAAGTTTCTTAGAGAATAAATGACAGAGAAAGAAGCTATATAACATATAGACACATAAATACTACTGTCATTCTTATGGGTACTTGCTAGTATCTAATAATAAACATTCTGAAATTTTCTGTATATTTCTTTGTTTTTCTGTCTGTAACTTCTGTAATGATAAAGCAAACAGATATATAAAATTAACAAGTTACACTCAGACAGACACAATTTTCTTACTCTAAATGTTCTCCAATTGTTAAAATAAATCACTACTTGATAATAGATTCAGATTTTCAGATTATCTATTCAGTAATATCTTTAGAAAATACTTTTTAAAAAGTCTGTAGTTGGTACTTTAGTTTATCTATAAAAAAAAAACTTCTCCCACACTTCATTGTTTTATGGTCCTCCATTTTCTTTCCTGTTTCTTTTCCTCTTCTTTTTTTATAATAAATCAAAAGAATTAGCCACATTTCATGACATTAAAGATAACAGAATAGATTATCTTCATGTAAAACAAATAAAACTACAGCTTAAACCACTGGAAAGATTTCCAAGAAAAGAAATGAGACAGGAAGTATTCTCTGTATAATCATTCATTTGTGTAAGTTAAAGAGATTTTTTATATTTGAATAAAAGATTGTCTGTGTTCCTCTTCATTGTTTTAAAGCTGCTTAAACTTTAATATACTTGTTGTGATCATAAAGTTTAAGATGTTTTTTTTTTCTTTTTTGACTAAACAAACTTTATTAGTTTTCAAACAATTTTTTTCTTCTTCTTTTTTTTTTTTAAAACTAGAAGCAAGTGATATAATCATGAATGTACATGCACATACACACATATAGCAAAATTAATGCTTGATAAGATTCATGGTTTGCATGGGTAGTTACAGTTCACTGCAACTCATCCAAATAACTCATCCATGACTGTCTATTTCAACCTTCAGAAAATAGTCTTCTAAATGCATGGAGCTCTGACTAACTAAATTGTACTTTCCAAAGAAAAATATGTGGGGTCTCATATCTATTTGTTTGTCAGTTGATCTTCTTAAAATTTTCCATTGTTTTTATTTAAATTTCTTTCCTTACCCATAATGCAACATATTGATAAAATCTTTTTTTATCTTCTAAAGGCATGGAGTTCTCCCTATGTGTCGCCACGTTTGAACAGGTCAACTACATTACTGGATTCATCTGATCCGAGAGAAGAAATGCGTGTTCCTACCATCAGTTACCCAAGTGACCATAACTTGACGGAATTTGGTTGTCAGCCATCTTTTTCTTTCAGTCGAACAAGACTTTCCTCTCAGTTTTCTCCCTATGCTTCTTCCAGACAAATGTTCCACAACAGACATTCAGGTTATCATTCAGTGGACAATTCAGATGATACGCCTACCAGTTTGTTCCAGGCGACGACACCTTGTTGTCCCACAAACATTGAGACTAATATTGAACTGAATACATTTGAGCCTCCCTCGTTCGCCAAACATCTCTCACGTTCACCGGGATCATTGAAAACGAGTCCCGTAGATGATGAGATTGATGTCATTCATAATAATGTTAATGTTAAACAGGAGTCTACACCACAACCCCTCATCCAATCAATACGAGAAGAATTAATGAGATTATCCAATGAGAAAGGAGAAAGAAATTCTCTGCGATCCAGGATTGTTTTTAGTTGAAATGCTTGAGATGCCAAATATTTTTTTATCCAATCAACAATTTCTTTGCATTTGGCATGTCAGGATTTTTTTTTTTTTTTTTTTTTCAATCAACCATCTTGATTATTTTTTTTTTTTTTTTGTCTGCATATTATATTTTGTGGGTGGAATATTAAAGATTTTTTTAAAGAATTAATCACCCACATTTGTTATCTAAAAATTCTAAGAACAAATTTCCGTTGGCAAGTATTGTGATGAGACATGTTTTTGGGGTTTTTTTTTAACGATTATCCTCATCTTTGTTGTTTATGATTTTTAAAAAAATTCAGCATTGTGTTCTCCAAACATCATCAGGTGACATTGGATGGGATGGAGTAAGAGTTTTAATGTTTATGGATTGGAGAATACATAAATGGAAACAAAACAAAAAATTGTCAAAGGCAGTTGAATGGCAGTCACTTTAATGGTGGATGATCAACATATATATAGTCTGTTGCCAATTGACTTTCTTCCTCTTTTGCCAAAGAGTTCCTTCTACTAAATGAAAAAGTCAAAGGGAGATAACTCATAATCCACATTGTGGCTCTTTTTTTTTTTAACGATCTGAATAATCTCATGAAACCATTTTAACCAATCTTCAGTGTTTCATGAGACAACATTCCTTCACAGCTGTATCCTCACCCCTACTCCTCCTCGTGCAGTGTAATGGTTAACAAGCTGGGGCCAGTTTAGCTCAGTCAGTAGAGCATCTGCCTAGGAATCACAAGGCTCCTGGTTCGATACCAGCCCTCGCCAACTCAGTGTATGAGTAATACAGGGATCTGTGCGGTAAAGTGAGGAGTTGATGGTAGGTGTGGTGCTCCACCTCAGATGCTAAAATAATCTCCTTGGACTACCGCTAATGAAAAGGGGATAGACCTCCTCGTTGTCTGGATGATACCGACTTTAGGCCACCCCACCAGTTTTACTTTTATTTTAGTCAACATGGATTTAGATGGAATGATACAACCATTGTTGTTGACACTAAACTGCATCTGGTGGTGAGGCTTCAGTACCAATAACCCTCTTTTAATGCAGCTTTGGTTAGGCTAATACTCTCAGTTGTTGTTAAAACGTGTCTTTGATTAAAGTTTTATAATTTAAAAAAATAACAAATTAATTTATCTTTAGTGCAAAATTAATTTTTTCACATCTGCTAACAACAACATGAAATAACTAATTTTTTTTTTTAATTAAAATCAAAAACTATTTTAATATAAAAACGTGTCTTTTGTTTGTATGAAATTATGTAAAAAAATTGTTTGTTGATTTTTATTTACTAACAACCGGTGAAAAGCAAAATTCCATTCAAATGAAAACAGCTCGCAACTGGGGTGCCTATTGTTGACTTGATCCGGTTGTTGTATACAATCCACTTTTTTTTGTCACAATGCAATCAAGAAATAGATTGTTTTTGTTACACAAAAGAAACATAGATGCACAGATTTGTAATAGAAAATTTTTAACTTTTTGTTCAACTTTTGTGGCAGCCATTGGTCAAGTTTTTTTTTTTTTTTTTGTATTTTCAATTTAGAGCAAATTTCAAGCAACTGCTGAATGATTAATATTTATATATATATATATATATAAATTTTTTTTTTTTTGACTTCCATAATGGCTCCCAGTTGACTGGCATCAATTGCAGGAATATGTCTGCAATCCTCCTCATTTTCAAGACCCTTGTCTCCATGACAACATTTTTTTGGACCCATCTCTTCTGGTTAAATGCTTGGTTGATATTGTCACTGGCATTAAATGACCCACAGACATTGATATGCCGTTAAACAAAACCCTTTTGAACTCATACAATAAAAATACTCAATTTTTTTTCAGTCCCATTTTTAATTTGACAGCTTTAAAATAAATGAGAATAAACGCTGATAATAAAATGACTTGTATAAACCAGTATGTATTTACCTAACCCCTCCACATGAGCAGGATGTGACACAAGGTCAATTTTTAAGCAGAGTTTAACAGGTTTGATTTCAGAGTTTTCCTTCACTTAGACTGGTTACCAAGGTTAAAGAACTCAATCTGCCCTACTATTTACCCATATTTGGATTCATACCTTTCTGAAGGGTAGTAGCACTATGTAAAATGCAAACAATCTCATCCAGGATTTAATCTGAGTTTGCCATATCAAATTAAAATTAGTGAAATAGATCACTAATTAGGACTGAGCCTATTCCAGTAGTGACCACAGACCATATGACATTTAGGCACCCCAAGTGGATTTAACAGGTTTGAATTCAGAGTTTTCCTTCTCCTAGACTGATTGCCTAACCAAGGTTAAAGAGCCTGGTCTGCCCTATCATTTACTGATAGCTGGAGGGAGAGTAGTTGGATTCATACCAAGGGTATTAGCACTATGTGAACTGTAGCTTTGCTCAGGATTTGAACTTGGGTTGACGAGTCCATTTCCTACGACTCTAACCATTACACCCCACACCTCCATTTCCTACACTGATAACCATTACACTACACGCACCTCCTTCAGCATAAAAGAAACATATTTAGATAGATAAAATTTATTTCAAAAATATGCATCAAATGTTTAAAAAAACAAAAAAAGCACGATTATTTTTACGCCAATCTTATGGAGTGTAAAAAGTAAATAAGTAAAGTCTTCGGGGTGGTTTAAAGCTAGTATCAGCCAGACAGTGAGGAAGTCTATCCCCTTTTCACTAGTGCTAGACCAAGGAGACTGTTCATGCATCTGAGGTGGAGCGCCACACCTACCATCAGCTCCTCCTTTACCGCACAGATCCTTGTGCTACTCATACGTTGAGTTGGCGAGGGCCGTATTGAACCCAGAACCTCGAGGTTTCTAGTCGGACACTCTGCCGACTGAGCTAAACCAGCCCATTTATGGAATGTAAAACAACCTTATTACTGCAATAAAAAAAAAGCAATAATAATGATGAAAAGGAAAAAACTAGTCTGAAGATGAATGATGAGAATGCTTCATCTAAAAAAATTGTCAGCCGTTTATATCCCCTTTTTTAATACAATAAAAATACTCAATTTTTTTTTCAGTCCCGTTTTTAATTTGACAGCTTTAAAATAAATGCTGAGTTATGAGTAACACAGTGATCTATGCGGTAAAGTAAGGAGCTGATGGTAGGTTTGGCATTTCAACTCAAGCGCAAAAATAATCTCTTTGATCTAGTGCTAGTCTAAAGGGGATAGACTCCCTGGCTGTCTGGCTGATACCAACTTTAGGCCACACTGCACTTAAGAAAATTGGATTGGTTTCTCACTGACCATCTTTTTTCATTGGATGAGTGAGGGTGACACAAACCAGGAAAAGTAAAACTGCTACAGTAATTTATGAGGAAGTGCGTCCCGGTCCCCTGTCTCTGAAATTGCTGCCTGGTGACTATTAAAATAACGACCCCAAGCTTTGGGCCACATCCGTGTTACTTGAAAGAAAACAACCAACTTAGGATGTTAAATGTATTTTGGGTGGGGTCTCTTTTTGTCTTAATTCTTGTTTATTTATAGAAATTTGTCGTAATTCGTGTTTATTTATCGTAATTTGTCGTAATTCTGGTTTATTTACGTAATTTGTCGTAATTCTTGTTTATTTATCGTAATTCTTGTTTATTTATCGTAATAAAAGAAAATCTTAGCATTAGATAGATAGATAGATATGAAGATGGATAGTTTTGAATAGACTGAGATAGATAGATAGATAAACAATAGGTAACACCTCTTTTACCCCGTGAAATTTACCTCCCCCCTATATTTAACACAATGAAACTTGCAGAAGCTTGGGGTCGTTATTTTAAAATTCACCGGGCAGCAATTTCGGAGGCAGGGGACCGGGACGCACTTCCTCATAAATTACCACTGCTACAAGCACTGACTATAAAGTGTCACATTAAAACCAAAATGTTATAAAGTTGTCTTCTTCCTCTATTAAGAAGTATGTTCATTGATAATTATGACATTCATGGCTTGATTAGGGGGGTGGTCCAAGTTGACTGCAGGCATGTTCATGGCTGTCAACGCCTATACAGGACAGGTTGGCATGGTCGCAGCAGCTGTAGCTGAGGGTCTGGTCAGGGTTTGATGGTATTGTGTTACGGTTCTTCCTCCTATGCCTTTTGTCCTTGAGGGTGGCCCTGTGTACAGGCATCAAGCAAACGTTCAGACTTTTGACTTTGATTTCGGACTACATAACAAAACTCTTCATTCATTTATAATTCTTATGTTAGGTTTATTCTGTATAAACTGCATACGTGTTCCTGTACCTTAGTATTTAAATTTTAGTTGTTTTTTTTTTTTATGATAGTTTAAAGAAAGATGTGTGTGTCTGTCTCTGTCTATGTCTCTGTGTCTCTGTGTTTGTGTGTCTGTGTGTGTGTGATGGTTATCAACTTAGAAAATGGAATTGGTGAACAGTTTTTTTCTAAATTCCAAATGAGACAGATTTTATTCAATTTTACGCACTTATTTTTTTATGTAAGGCATGAATCCACTTCTCCCTGCATTCATATCTTGTTATAGACATGATACAATGTTTGGCAATGAAAATAAGTTGATCACTGAACACTTGTACAAATCATTCCTCCATTACTACCTTTCCTATGCAGGCAGTAACTCTAAAAGGCTGTTACCTTCATTGTCAACCTAACCAGTCTAGTTGCATTTGTATACCATAATTTATAATCTACTCATATTAACCTCTATGTTTTCTGACTTCATAATCAACTTTCTAACTAAAAAATATTTGTATCTTGGGTTATGACACAACTGTATCCGGTGGTGAGGCTCCAGTTCTGGAGCTCTGGGGAGTGTGGAATCACTCCTTTGTTGCTATTACTCCCAGATCCACTCTGACCCGGAGTGGTAGTACCTGTTTTGGTCCCATCTATGGGTCAAATAGATCTCTGTTTGAAATAATGAAGTGCTTACCTGTTCAAAATGATTGTGAAGATAAATATTTGTACTATGTCCTGGGTATGATGCAAAACTATCTAATGGTGAGGTTCCAGTTCTGGAGATTTGGGGAATGTGGAGCACCCCTTCATGACCATTGCTCTCTGGTCCACACTTACTCAGAGTGGTAGTACCCTTTAGGGTTCCATCTATGGGTTAAATAGAAAAATGTGTTTATAAAAAAAACGAGTATCCATTAAGAATGAGTTTATTTCAAAACTTTGCCGGCATTAAATGACCCCACCGAGGTTGATATGCCATAAAATAAACAAACAAAGAAACAAACAAACATATTTGTACTGTAATTGTTAATCTGACTTTGGCATAGATTAATCCAAGAAGGGTTGACATGCCATAAAATCAACCAACTAACCAACCAAAAACTTACATGGTCTCACTATAATAAATCATATGAATAATAATTGACAATATACATAAGTCAAACCCTTGTATATGCTGACCCTTTACTATTTGTTTTTTTAAATCAAGAAATTAATAATTTATTGAACCTGTTCAGTACATAGATTGATAACCACTAAGGAACAGAAGGTATCATAAACAATCTAAGGTTTATGAACCAGTCTAATCAAACTTTTGTAAATTCTAAGTATCTGTTTATGTAAAAGAAAGATTCTGTATGTCTGTATGTTTGTTTGTACAATGATCAAACGCACGTCCTTTTATAAAGGAAAAATGATGTTTAATAAAATCCACACCCTATTTTTGTCTGAGAAGGGGTTAAATTTTTTTTTAGCCTTCATTTTCCATAAGAAAAGCTAAATAAAAAATATAATAAAGGTATAAATCAATGATATATTTAAAAAAATTGATTAAAAAGTTGATTAAAAAATAGAACAAATTGATAAAGGATAAATCATAATAAAAAGTAAATAATTTATACTTTATAAAGATTTGATTTCCAATTTAATTTATTTAATTTGATTTAATTTATACATATAATATACGTATTGATTAATAATATTATTAATATATATTAATAAGTATAATTATAATAATTTATATGATATTTTATAATATGATATATGATATAATTAAATATTAATAGTATTAATATACGTATTGATTTAATTTGATTTTAATTTATTTAATTTGATTTAATTCATACTTTATAAAGGTATAAATCAATGATATATTAAAAAAAATGATTAAAATGTTGATTAAAAAATAGAACAAATTAATAAAGGGTAAATCATAATAAAAAGTAAATAAAAGACAATGAAAAGAAAGAAATACAAACAAGGAGAATGATAAAAAATAAACAAATAAAAAACAAGAATAGAAGATAAAATGAATATATAGAAAAAGAATTTCTATTAATCTACATCTCTATTAATAATGGAGATTCACTGTCTATCTGTCTGTAACCAAAACTATGTCACAGCTTACGTCACATAACCCAACCATACTCTCGCCCCCTTTTTTCAGTAACAAGAAGTTAACTAAAAGGTTTACAAATAGATAAATACCTACGATTTTGTGTAAAATATTCAAAATAATTATCTAATTAATAATTAATAGATGCATGCAACATTTTATGTGAGGGGGACAGAACTAAGTTTCCATTTCAAATTGTTTTATTTTTTAATCCTTTAATAAATTTGATGATTTTGATTATGATACAAACCCTCTGACATTGAATTTTTAACTCCTACTCCCTCAGGTAATATCCAGAGTGCATTTATTTTTTCCTAGTAATATATAATATAATTATATATATATAATATAATTATATATGATATATCATTAATCTATATGAAACCCGGGTGAAGCTGGGTAGCTCTACTAGTTAATTTATAAGATTTTTTGTTTTTTTTTTTTTTTTTTTCAGAAGAAAGTTATGTATTTTATGGGAAATAAAAACATATAAAACCTGTATTAAAAATATTCCGACATCTGAAAGACTGCTGGTTGGTCTGACTGAAATAATGTACATTAAAGACAAAAATATTACAGTGGAATGCATCAAATTTCAATAAACAAAATTCCTGTATTTCACAGTATTCATTCAACAAAATACTATCATAATACAATGGCTTTTATTTTTTTCTTCTTTTTTTTTAATTCTTTTTTTACAGAAACTATTGAAATAATGTTTATATTGTTATCTCTTGAACAATAGAAAAAAATTAATGTCATTTTGGGACGGAATTCAAACACCATTTCAACAAAAAAAAAATCATGTTTTAAATTATGCAGAGCATTAAGAGAATATTGTAATATCATAGTTTTTTTTAATTAAAACTCAAGCTAAAATTATTAAATTAACGCATTTAGAGGATATTCACCTTTTATCAATTTTATTTAGCAGTAAATAAACTAATAACAGACAAAATGCAAAACATCTTTTATCTAACAGCTTAACATTCTGGCTTTTATAAAATTCAGTGGTATCTTGACTTATGAGTTTAGTTCATTCCGCTCGTAACTCAATTCCTTCATATATTAAATCAATTTTCCCCATTGAAAAAACTGAAATGCCATTAATCCATTCCAGCCCCACCCCACCAAAACACCCTTTTTTTGTAACATTTTGTTAAATAAGAAAAAATAGCACTGTATTGTATAAAAACATAATAGAATGTAATGAATTATGTGCTGTAATATGTTTTAATGTTTATTTTTTTATAAATAATATTTTTCTTTGGCGAAATAAATTTGGAAACTTAAATGTTTTTAGTGAACTTATTACATAAGCGTATCAGAAGCTTCCTCATATATCAAATTTTAAATCTCAACACAAAGCAAAAAATCAACTTAGTGACTCGGAAAACTCTCAAATTGGGGCACTCGTAAAAAGTAAAGTATAATCGTCGGGGCGGGCCTAAAGTCGGTATCAGCCAGTCAGCGAGGGAGTCTATCCCCTTTTCAATAGCACTAGACCAAGGTGATTGTTTTTTAGCATCTGAGGTGGAGCGCCACACCTACCAACAGCTCCTTACTTTACCGCACAGATCCCTGTGCTACTCATACGCTGAGTTGGCGAGGACCGGTATCGAACTAGGAACCTTGTGGTTTCTAGCCGAACGCTCTACTGACTGACCTAACCCGGCCCCAGTAAGACAATGTATTTCTGTACTTTTTATTCAAACTAGATTAAATTATTATTATTAATATATACTTTTTTTTCTTCTCTCTAAGTGTGACAATTCCATAATTTTTGTCAGAGGTATTATATATGAGCGTGCTTGAGCAAAAAGATTTCATATAGTGATACGAATTCAAATCCTGGATGAGGCTGGTTGTATTTCACATAGTGCTATTACTCTTGAGAAAAGTAGGGCATACCATCATGGTGTAATGATTAGCAAGTTAGTCTCACAGATCCATTACTACTGAATAGCGAGTTTGATCCTCACTGGGTGCCCCATGCTTACTACTTTATGTCACATCTTACTTATAGCAAATGGTTTGGGTAAATAAATTAAAAAAGAAGCTTACATATATATAGACTACTGAAAGAAATGAACTTAATTATTAATTGTCAATCAGCACCTCAACTATTGTTAGTGAAATTGCTTCTCACTGGGTGCCCCATACTTCAGTGCTTGTGTTAAATTAGGTTGAGTTTAGTAAATCATTACTTATTAATTATTGAGTTTCATCTGCTGGTCTGAAAGTCTTGTCACCCCCTACCAAAATACAATTTTTAATTAATTCAATATAATCACATGAAATAAGCGACTGAAAAGGAAATAGAAAAATATGTTATTATTATTATTATTTACTCCTTTTGAGTTTTCACATCAGCATTAGCTGATGGTTTTTCACTGGAGTCTGAGTGACAGCAAGTCTCCTCAGGTCTCCAGGACTCTTCTGAGTATTCTGGCAGATTGCAGCACTGCAGTGTTCTGAATGGTTTCAATCCTTCCTCTGATTTCCAAACTTTCCAAACCCTTTTCCAATCCTTTTGGGACTGTTCCAAGCGCACCAACTACAATTGGTATCACTTTCACTTTCATATTCCATAACTTTTTATTATTATTATTAATGATATTATGTATTATATTATTAAAACAAAAAATAATTAAAGTTAAAACAATATGTAGTGGTGACACGACTTTCAAACCACCTTGTAGAGCTCTTCTTTTCTATCAATATACAGTGATGTGCTCAGACGAGTATCCTCATCATGGTTATTATTATAACCACATTTTGTTCATTGTACCTTCCAAATCTTCTTTAGGTGACTAATGAGGATGTTAGTTTGAGTTTATCAGTCAATAATAATGATGATTTCCCAACTGAGAAATTGAACAATTTTCATTTCTAACTGCTACATGTTTTTCTTGTTTAAGTAAAGATTTGTTGTTAATTTATGAGGAAGTGCATCTCGGTCTCCTGTCTCAGAAATTGCTACCCAGTGACTATTAAAATAACGTCCCTAGCTATTTCGTCTCGGCAGTGTTACTTGAAATAAAACAACCAACTTAGGGCATTAAATGTATTTTAGAGGTGGGGGCTTCTCTTTTTTTTATATGAACAAATGGAGATGGGTGGATAGATATATATAAACAAAGTAAAAAATGAACAAATTGAGGTAGATAGAAGATAGATATCCATCTTCATATCTAAACAAGAATTACAACAAATTTCTATAAATAAACAAGAATTACAACAAATTTCTATAAATAAATTTCTAAACAAATTACGATAAATAAATAAGAATTACGACAAAAAAAAGAACCCCCCCCTCTAAAATACATTTAACGCCCTAAATTGGTTGTTTTCTTTCAAGTAACACTGCCGAGACGACATAGCTGAGGACGTTATTTTAATAGTCACCGGGTAGCAATTTCTGAGGCAGGAGACCGGAACGCACTTCCTCATAAATTACCGATTTTTTTTATTCATATATTTCAACTTTAAAAAAAACAACTACCATATCTACCAACCCCTCCACATGAATAGAATACAATATAAGGTCAATTTCTTTAGCAGAGTTTAACAGGTCTGATTTCAGAGTTTTCCTTCTCCTAGACTGGTTGCCATACCAAGGTTAAAGAGCCCAGTCTACACTTAGTTATCCCTAGCTAGACTGAGAATAGTCAGATGCATACCTTACCAAAGGGTATTAGTTCTATTACCTGTGTATTGGACGACTCTCAAATTTCTTACCAAGAACTTTGGTATTAAAAACTTTATTTAATTATGAGTATATTCGAACAAAAACAAAGAAATCAAGTCTTTTTTTTTTTTTGTCTCGAATGGAAAATCTCAATAATATTATTTCAGGATACTTCATCATTTTCTGCAAACAATTATTCAAAAAATGCATATTTTAATAATTTCTTTTCTTTAGGCATACAGGGTTTTAACCCATTAGGCACCATGTATCTACAGGTCAAACTACTATAGACTACTATGGTCTTGCAGGCTAGACTACTATAAGTAAAAGTAAGTAAAGTCGTCGGGGCGGCCTAATGTCGGTATCAGCCATGCAGCGAGGGAGTCTATCCCCTTTTCACTAGCGCTAGACCAAGGAGATTATCTTAGCGTCTGAGGCGGAGCGCCACACCTACCATCAGCTCCTTACTTTACCGCACAGATCCCTGTGCTACTCATACGCTGAGTTGGTGAGGGCGGGTATCGAACTAGGAACCTTGTGGTTTCTAGCCGAACGCTCTACCAACTGAGCTAGACTACTATAGACTATTAAATTCTTGCAAACTAGACTACTATAGACTACTATGGTCTTGCAAGCTAGACTACTATAAACTATTACATTCTTGCAAAATAGATTACTATAGACTACTACAGTCTTGCAAGCTAGACTGCTGCAGTTTTGCAAGCTACACTACTGGTTTCACTAGCTAGACTACTATATACTATAGTCTTGCAAGCTAGACTACTATATACTATAGTCTTGCAAGCTAGATTGCTACAGACTATTACGTTCTTGCAAATTAGATTACTATAGACTACTCTGGTCTTGCAAGCTAGATTACTGGTTTTGCAAGCTAGACTACTGTATACTATGGTCTCGCAAACTATATTTCTATAGACTACTACTGTCTAGTAAGCTAGATGACTTATAGACTACTAAGGTCTTGCAAGGTAGACTGCTATAGACTACTATGGTATTGCAAGCTACACTGCTCAAGACTACTAGTCTTGCAAGCTAAACTGCTATAGAGTGTTAGATTCAAACTGAGCACACAACACTTTGGGCCTTGTGCCAGACTAAAGCAAGTTTAAGACATGCCAATAGGGAAAAAAATTACTGAAAACATTTCATTCCTTTCTGCCGGCAAACCACACAAAGCATTAAATCTACCAGCTGTACTCTCATCAATACTTTGCACATCAAACTTCAGTTTAACCAATTTCTA